>JALGBA010003903.1:92500-159907 GCA_023970755.1 Azemiops feae | reverse complement strand
GGAAGGAAGGAAGGAAGGAAGGAAGGAAGGAAGGAAGGAAGGAAGGAAGGAAGGAAGGAAGGAAAGGGGAAAACTAACAACAGGAACGCCAAATCCCTCAAGGCAAATGTATATACACCAGTCTCACTTCTTGGGAAAAAAAAAAGGGGGGGGGAGACAGAGAGAGAGCAGGGCGTGCCCCTGACAGCATCTTTGAAGTTTCAGTTGGATGGTTTACATCCACTTGCTAATTAACAAAAACAAATTACTTCATCCTTCCAGGCTATGCAAATTTGGCTTCCCAATAACCCTAATCGGTCCAATTCTAAATGCTAATTTTTAAGGTTTATGGTTTTCGCAGTTTCAAATGTGTTTATGTTGTCTTAATTGTTGACTGGCAGCCGGCCAGAGTTTGGTATCAGACTGGCGGCTATACAAATGGATTAAATAAACAATAAATACAGGTTTTAAAAAAAGGCAGACTGAGCCTGAAATACTGAGCCGGCAAACACCATCTAACATGCAGGCTTTAGGCTACCAAATATTTTCTTTTACTAATGGGAGATTCGTATCAGTCAGATTACTCTCCCTTCAGAGAATATTTACAGTCAGAGAGAGATTGCCCTAGTCTGGAGGAGGCACCAAAAGGGAGATCAGCTATTTGTCTGAAAGGGTATAAGGTCTCCTGCTTGAGCAAGGGGTTGGACTAGAAGACCTCCAAGGTCCCTTCCAATCTGTGAGCCTGTTATTCTTCTAATATGTGCCTTTTCAAACTTTGGGGATAAGGGAGCAGTCTTTCCTGGAATGTCCTCATTTCTCGTATGCAGTTTTCAACGCGGTGGACATGTATGTTGTATGTTACTGTGCCAAATTTAGAGTAGTGCGTACTTCAGAATCGATCCTGCTATAATTTGAAGTTGTGACTACAGTCAATTGGGTTCAAAGGGTGGATGGGAGAAATGCCTTACTCGCCCTTATTCTGCTCCTGAAGCTGCTCCTGAAGTTGAAGCTGCTTGCTTGGGTTGATGCTTCATAAGTGGATTAAAGAAGCTGTTGATATCTCCTTCACCAAATGTGGAATTGGATTAGATATCCTCTAAGTCAAATGCCAAACTGTGTTTTGTCAATACCTGCCTAATAAATAGCCTAAGAGAAACGGAATAACAGAGTCGGAAGGGACCTTGGAGGTCTTCTAGTCCAACTCTCTGCTCAAGCAGGAGACCCTCTACCATTCCAGACAAGTGGCTGCCCAATCACTTCTTGAAAGCCTCCAGTGTTGGTGCACCCACAACTTCTGGAGGCAAGTCGTTCCACTGGTTAATTGTTCTCACTTTCAGGAAATTTCTCCTTAGTCCTAGGTTGCTTCTCTCCTTGGTTAGTTTCCATCCATTGCTTCTTGTCCTGCCTTCAGGTGCTTTGGAGGATAGCTTGACTCCCTCTTCTTTGGAGCAGCCCCATAGATACTGGAAGACTGCTATCATGTCCCCCCTCGTCCTTCTCTTCATTAAACTAGACCAGGGGTAGGCAACCTTGGCTCTTTTATGACTCGTGGACTTCAACTCCCAGAATTCCTGAGCCAGCATGGCTCAGCTTGGAAACCTCTCCCTTTCCCCTCAGCATGGCTGACTCAGGAATTCTGGGAGTTGAAGTCCACGAGTCATGAAGGGGCCATAGTTCCCCCATGCTGGCTGAGGAATTCTGGGGGTTGAAGTCCACGAGTCATAAAAGAGCCAAGGTTGCCTACCCCTGAACTAGTTATACCCAATTCCAGCAACCGTTCCTTATATGTTTTAGCCTCCAGTCCCCTAATCATCTTTGTTGCTCTTCTCTGTACTCTTTCTAGAATACAGAGTGTTTAAGTGTTTGTCCATTAGGACTCCAAGATCCCTCTCACAGTTACTGATATTGAGCCGGGTTTCACTCAATATGTCTATGGAGATTCTCAGTCATCCAGGTCATAGTTGTCCCAAAGATGCTTTAAAAAAAAAAGCATCTTTGGGTTTCACTCAGTACCGAAACCAATTACCCGGAAAGCCTATGGATTTTATTAGACTTGCTCAGCTGGATTCTGTACTGATCAGGAGGTCCATTCCAATTCTGCAATCGGCAAGCATCAAGCCAATCCGTAGAGCAAATCCCTCGATTCAATGTTATATTAAAAGTAAAGAAACGTATTATATTAAAAAAAAAAAAGATCCCCAGTTATAAAACTCATGTGATTCTAGCATTTTTGTTTGCAGTCTCATGAGTGTCATCAAGTGTTAGGCAAACAAAGATTAATTCATATGTCAACATTCTGGTGAGCATTGAAAAGCTCTTACAATCCAGGACTTCATTTTTAAATCTCAAAAGAGAGATAAATATTGACTCTGAAAGGAGGGGGGGGGAATTCTCTACTGCAACAATGGAGATCTGACACATCAGCATGGAGAACATTAGGCCTTCAAGCTTTAATACATCATTAAAATTTATTCATTATGAAATCAATCTCCCCATCTCTCTGTCTCTCTTTCTCTCAATCTCCCAATGACTCCATCTCTCTCTCTCTCTCAGTCTCTCAGTCTTTGAATCTCACAATCTCTCCATCTTTCTATCTTTCTATCTTTCAGTCTCTCTCTCTCTCTCTCTCTCTCTCTCTCTCTCTATCTATCTATCTATCTATCTATCTAACTAACTAACTAACTAACTAACTAACTAACTAACTATATCTATCTATCCATCCATCCATCCATCCATCCCATCCACCTACCATCCACCACCCACCACCCCCCACCCACCCACCCACCCACCCACCCATCTATCTATCTATCTATCTATCTATCTATCTATCTATCTATCTATCTATCTATCTATCTATCTATCTATCTATCTATCTATCTATCTATCTAAGCTTAGACGATCTCTGCCTACTTATGTTAGTATTCTCTTCCAAGCTACTTGCAGAGAAGAATTCTAGGATCTCCAATGTAAGTCTCTAGTAGAGTTAAGGTAGGGTAAAGCACCAGCTGAATGGACAGACACTATAAAAGATGGAACCACAATGACCATGGAGGGTTTGAAGGAGGCAGTGTGAGGCAGAGGGGCATGGAGAGTGCTGATCCATGGAATGGCTTAGGATCATTCAGATCTCAGTTGCAATCTGGAGATCTGGCCCATGAGCACTGAAAAACATTAGGCCTTCCATTTTCATTCAGGTTTATTCGTTATGAAATCAATCTCTGTCTGTCTGTCTGTCTCTCTCTTTCTCTCTTTCTCTCTCTCTTATCTCTGTCTAAGCTTAGAAGATACCTGCCTTCTGATGTTGGTATCTCTTCAAAGCTACTTGCAGAGGAAAAACTCTGGGATCTCTGGTGAGTGTCTCAACTCCACACAGATAGCCCTTGACGTACGACCACAACTGAGCCCAGAATTTATGTCGCTAAGTGAGATGGTTGCTAAGTGAACTGCGCCCCGTTTTGCAGCCTTCCTTGCCCCACTTGTTGAGTAAATCACTGCGGTTGTTAAGTTAGTAACACGATTGTTAAGTGAACCTGGCTCGCTCCTTGACCTTGCTCGTCAGAAAGTCGCAAAAGGGGATCACGTGATCCTGGGACACTGTAACAGTCATAAATATGAGTCAGTTGCCAAGCATTCAAATTTGGATCACGTGACCATGGGGAAATGCTACAACGGTCCTAAGTGTGAAAAACTGTCATAATAAGTCACTTTTTTCAGCCATGTTGTAACTTTAGTGAATAGTCACTAAATGAAGTCAAGATCTACCTGTATTAGAATTAAGGGAGTAAGGTAAAGAACCAGCAGACTGACAATCCACAGATTTCCGTGGCAACTGAAATATGTGCTCTGCCAAAACTGGAATAAAACCATGGTTTACATCCATCTTTCCCCTAGGTCAGGGGTAGGCAACCTTGGCTCTTTTATGACTCGTGGACTTCAACTCCCAGAATTCCTGAGCCAGCCACGCTGAGGGGAAAGGGAGAGGTTTCCAAGCTGAGCCATGCTGGCTCAGGAATTCTGGGAGTTGAAGTCCACGAGTCATAAAAGAGCCAAGGTTGCCTACCCCTGCCCTAGGTTTTCTCAGTGGATGACAGGCAAGTTTACATTTCTGACGGCTGCCCATAAAATAAGACAATCGTGTGAAAAATCTTTTACACTATGGAAATAAGGAATACGAACCCAATAATAGTTAGGTTAGAAGCACTGGATTCTAGGGGGAGTTGCAAATATAAATGCATAGAAACTTTTTGTAAATGCATTAAAAATGCATTAAAAATAACAGATCTGAATCCGGTCCTATTAATGCAGAAAACAAAGCAGCCTGGTGTTACATTGGCCACCCATTCTTAGTTGCCCCAAGCAAGTTGAAACAAATTAAATATTTTGTGTGAGATATTAATATTGCGTTAATGATGCTAATATTATTTCCTACACAAGTGTGTGTGTGGGGGAGGACAGAGGAGAGTTTTACCTGTTTTTCTTTCATGTAATCCTTAAATTATGAGGTTTGAGCAGGGAACCAATATGCTGGTATTAAATTTCTAAGTCCTTCGTTATCATGACATACACATAACGAGGGTCTTCAATTTCAATTTGTTCAATGCAATGCAGAAACAGAAGACATTCTGTTGGTCACAACAAGAAAATGTTGAGACTCTGGAAAGAGTGCAGAGGAAAGCAACAAAAATGATCAGGGGGCTAGAGGCTAAACTGTATGATAGATGGCTGCGAGAATTGGTTATGCCTAGTCCAGGGGTAGGCAACCTTGGCTCTTTTATGACTCGTGGACTTCAACTCCCAGAATTCCTGAGCCAGCATGGCTCAGCTTGGAAACCTCTCCCTTTCCCCTCAGCGTGGCTGGCTGAGGAATTCTGGGAGTTGAAGTCCACGAGTCATGAAGGGGCCATAGTTCCCCCATGCTGGCTCAGGAATTCTGGGAGTTGAAGTCCACGAGTCATAAAAGAGCCAAGGTTGCCTACCCCTGGTCTAGTCTAATGAAAAGAAGAGCTAGGGGTGACATGATAGCAGTCTTCCAATATTTGAGGGGCTGCCACAAAAAAGAGGAAGTCAAGCTATTCTCCAAAGCGCCTGAAGGCAAGACAAGAAGCAACGGATGGAAACTAATCAAGGAGAGAAGCAACCTAGAACTAAGGAGAAATTTCTTGCCAGTGAGAACAATTAACTAGTGGAACAACCTGCCTCCAGAAGTTATGGGTGCTCCATCACTGGAGAGTTTTTTTAGAAGAGATTGGACAGCCATCCGTCTGGGATGGTATAGGGCAGAGGTCCCCAACCTTTCCATGTTGGCGGCCCGGAGGGAAAGAGTAATATAGTAGTAACTGGTGATCCTGATGAATTGAAAATAACTTCATCCACATTGCAATTCTCCTGACTATCTACTCTATGGGAATGACAGATATGACATCCTACCAAGCAGGAATTCTCAAGAGTAGAAGTTGATTTTAGAGGACCAGGAGAACAACCCTTTTCCATCTCAGTGGGGTCCGAATCACATCCCCTATCTTTAGAATGATATGTAGTCCGTTACTCCACTGTTGGGCTTCTACTAAATGAAAACCAGTAGGCTTGGCAAATGTTCCCATAGAGTTTGCTAAACTTTCCACTGCCACACACTGGCCAAAAACTGTGGGAAGAGATCCCGTTTCCTATCTTGTGAGAGATAAAAACACGCTAACTGACAGGAGGTACTTTTATTTCAAGCAGGATTGAGGAAACAGACAAAGACAAACATTCATTTCCAGGAATAGAGAGTCCTCCCAGCTTTTTCAAGCAGTGTGATGTCTTCATGGCCCGATTCTTGGCAGTATTAGCTTCTCAGAATTTCTGCATTTACATAAGCCAACTACAATTGTCTATCAAAACCAAGATCATTCCCTAGCTGTGCTCTTTCTCTCACACTTTCCCTCCTTCCCTCTCCCTCCCTCCCCCCTCTCTCCTTCTCTCCCTCTCCCTCCACCTCTGCCTCTCTCTCCCTCTTCCCTCTCTCTCCCTCTCTCTCCCTCTCACCTCTCCCTTTGCCTCTCTCTCTCCCTCCCTCCCCCTCCCTCTTCTCTCTCTCTCTCTCTGCCTCCCTCTCCCCTCCTTTCTCTCTCCCTCCTTCCCTCTCCTCCCTCCCCCTCCTCTCCCTCCCTCTCCCTCCCTCTCCCTCTGCCTCTCTCTCCCTCTTCCCTCTCTCTTTCTCCCTCCCTCTCTCCCTCTTCCCTCTCTCTTTCTCCCTCCCTCTCTCCCTCTCTCTCCCTCTCCTCTCTCCCTCTCCCTTTCTCTCTCCCTTTTTCCCTCTCTCTCTCCCCTTCTATATTCAGACAGAAATTCTGTTGCCTGCTCTCAAAAGAAAATGTATATCTATCCAATATACATACATAATATACATATGCACATACACACATACACATATATGTGTGTGTGTATATATATATATCCACACACATATATGTGTATATACACACACTCACTCACACACACACACACACACACATATATATATGTATACATATGCATATACATATATGTGTGTTTGTGTGTGTATGTTTTTAATCAGTGGAACAACCTGCCTCCAGAAGTTGTGAATGTTCCAACACTGTTTTTTTTTTTTTTGCTTAATACTGAAAATACTTCTAGAACCTTATTCACATCCTTCTGTCCTCCAGGCTGTACATATTCAGTTCTTCCAATATCTCCTGATATGTTTCGTCCCGCAGAGCTTGAGCCATATGAGCCGTGGTGGCGCAGGGGTTAGAATGCAGTATTGCAGGCAAACTCTGCCCACTGCCAGCAGTTCAATCCTGACCAGCTCAAGGTTGACTCAGCCTTCCATCCGTCCGAGGTCAGTAAAATGAGGAGCCAGATTGTTGGTGGGCAATCTGCTGACTGTGTAAAATGCTTAGAGAGTGTAAAGCACTGTGAAGTGGTATATAAGTCTAAGTGCTATTGCTATCCAAGCCCTGGTGGCACAGTGGTTAGAATGCAGTATTGCAGGCTAACTCTACTCACACTGCCAGCAGTTCGATCCTGATGGGGCTCAAGGTGGACTTAGCCTTCCATCCTTCCAAGATCAATAAAATGAGGACCCAAATTGTTGGGGAAAATATGCTGACTCTGTAAACCGCTTACAGAGGGCTGTAAAGCACTGTGGAGCAGTATATAAGCCTAAGGGTTATTGCTATTACTATTGCTATTTTTTTTTAGCACTTTATGAGTTCCTTGCTATTTTCAGGGAGCCCTTCCGCCATCACACTATGGTGTTTCAGGCCAAAGTTATCAAACATTATTTAAGTAAGAAGAAGAGGTACAACAGGGTACATTTCCCCACCTTGCTGAAAGTTTGATGGAGATGATTATCCACAGATAAACATCTCTTAGGTGTGTTTAGGGTACGGCTCCAGTGTATGCAAGTACTTCATTAGAGTTATCACAAACAACCAAATCAAACTGTTACTTTATTTGATTACACTCCACCAAGAATGCTATTTGGGCTTGGGCCATGATTCAAGTTGCATTCAATTGACTCTGTGGAAATCTTATATTTCAAGCCAAGTTATATATGGGGTGGCTATAAAAAAACCCATTATTATCTTTATTTGGTGCACATGCCCAAAAGCCCCAGGTGATGGGATAGGGTGGGGTGTAGAGAACAGAAGGAACTGGAAGAAGTATTGAACTTACAGTGATTTCTCAACCAGATATAAGATAATTTTACCCCTTCCCTTGATATTATCAAAATTAAGCAAGAACTGATTCCCAGAAAGGTAGATGGGGACCAATGTACTCTGGATGAGGTGTATCTCCTGCTTAGCTCTTCAGGTTGCGAGAATGGGTCCTACTTCCTGGTTAGTCCCTCAAATGTCTGGCTTGGCATCATTAAGCCCCTTCAGCCCGTTCCAGGATTTATATTCCTTGCAGTCATCTAGTCGCAAGCACTCTTTCTGAGAGGGCACAGATAAACTCCCAAGTGGCCTCAATGGCTCTCAGAGAGAGTGCTAATGGCCAGATGACTGCAAACAAATATTATCCTTCCATTCCCCACCAGTCAGAACTGAAGAAGCTTCTTGGATGAGAAGCAAAATGTCTTCAAAAAGAAAAACAAAAAAAAATAAGAAAGTCCAGTTGCCTTTTGAAAAAGCACCTTTGGGACAATCCTAACCTGGATGATGGAGAATCTCCATAGACATCCTGATTGGGGAAGTGGAGAGCGGACTAGTTCTCATAAAATATATTCACAAACTAAAGCTAGATGACCCTCTTCATCAAAAGTTGTGAATCTCCAACACTGGAAGTTTTAAAGGAGAGGCTGGACAACCATTTGTCTGAAATGGGTATAGGGTTTCCTGCCTGAGCAGGGGGTTGGACTAGAAGACCTCCAAGGTCCCTTCCAACTTTATTATTATTATTATTATTAAATATCCCTTCTGAAATATGGATGGAATCAATAAAAGATTCGGTGAAAGGGTCTAAATGATAACTTTGAAAGCCACAGCCTCTCTCGCGTTCTCTTCACGGGAAACAACGGAGTTCATTGACATATTTGGAAACATCTGGAGAAGCAACACATGTGCATTCAGTCAGTATTGGTATTATATGCTTGGTGGACATTTTGTACGAGAGGGATATAAAATAGCTTTCCAAGAATAATTTGAGTAAGAAGCCTTAATCGCGTTCTGTCTTGGTTTAAACCAATTTTTGCTTTCTGGTTCATTCCTCAGTGCATTTGCCCTAGATGTTTTTAGGAAGAGACTGGACAGCCATTTGTCTGGAATGGTCTAGGGCAGGGGTGGGCAACCTTGGCTCTTTTATGACTCGTGGACTTCAACTCCCAGAATTCCTCAGCCAGCCACGCTGAGGGGAAAGGGAGAGGTTTCCAAGCTGAGCCATGCTGGCTCAGGAATTCTGGGAGTTGAAGTCCACGAGTCATAAAGCGGCCTAGGCCTAGGCCAGAGATAGGCAACCTTGGCTCTTTTATGACTCGTGGACTTCAACTCCCAGAATTCCTCAGCCAGCCACGCTGAGGGGAAAGGGAGAGGTTTCCAAGCTGAGCCATGCTGGCTCAGGAATTCTGGGAGTTGAAGTCCACGAGTCATAAAGCGGCCTAGGCCTAGGCCAGAGGTAGGCAACCTTGGCTCTTTTATGACTCGTGGACTTCAACTCCCAGAATTCCTCAGCCAGCCACGCTGAGGGGAAAGGGAGAGGTTTCCAAGCTGAGCCATACTGGCTCAGGAATTCTGGGAGTTGAAGTCCACGAGTCATAAAAGAGCCAAGGTTGCCTACCCCTGGCCTAGGGTCTCCTGTTTGGGCAGGGGTTGGACTAGAAGATCTCTGAGGTCCCTTCCAACCCTGTCATTCTGCATTCTGTACTCTCTAGGCTGGTTGCTTCCGAAGGTCAAATCAGGTTAAAAGTAGCCTCAAGTGAGCCCAGTGTGTGTTTTCTCTCATTACAAAACGTTAAGTAAAACGGTGTCAATGAGGGATTGAATTGAAAAATGTCAAGTACCACTTACTGCCTTAAGGCAAAGAAATAAAGTGCAAGGTTTGTCCCGGTGTTTAAATAGATTATAGAACATTTCCTGGACTTGGAATGTACCTGTTTTTCCCTTGCCCACTTTTCCTTCCATCTACCTGAGACACAGCACAAGCAATTCCATCAGCAGACACATTAACTTACAACCAGCCTATGAACCCCTCAGAACCCAAATCAACCGCACAGTCAACCAGACACAGCACCGACCCACAACCAACAAACGCAAATTCCACTAGGCCAGGGGTAGGCAACTTTGGCTCTTTTATGACTCGTGGACTTCAACTCCCAGATTTCCTCAGCCAGCCACGCTGAGGGGAAAGGGAGAGGTTTCCAAGCTGAGCCATGCTGGCTCAGGAATTATGGGAGTTGAAGTCCACAAGTCATGAAGGGGCCAACGTTTCCCTCATGCTGGCTCAGGAATTCTGGGAGTTGAAGTCCACGAGTCATAAAAGAGCCAGGGTTGCCTACCCCTGCACTAGTTCATCTCCCAATAAACCTGACCCGATATAACCTCCCCATCACAAGACCCATCACAATGGATGACTCACACCTGACCCATCGCAAGACTCGTCACAAGACCCTCACTCGACACACCCACACCTGAAGCCCTATAAACAGAAGAACACCGACACTGACATCCCCCCCCCTAAACTCTGCTGAAGATGTTACATACCCTGGTAACAAAACGTTCAGAAACCAACCCACAAGCTCAGAGAATGAACCTTCACACACACACACACACACACACACATACACACACACACATCTTCCTTCTATATTTCTCCTCTTTCATTAATTGCCATTTTGTCCAGTAGCTGTTCAGGGTGGATGCATAAATCCCGCAACAATTGCACTAACAGTTGTTATACCCTGCAATCAGCAGAAGCTCCCCCCCCCCGCCGTTTACAGCCCACTAAAAAGTTTAAGCCTTACAATCCAAAAGATAAGAAACGGAATAAATGGACAGGCTGCCATTGAACTCGCTTATCCTCAAAGTTTTTACAACTAGAAACAAGCAGTCCGTTAGGTTAGCAGCACAGATGCTCGTTCACTTGAGAATTCCAGCACGCACCATAAGCCATGTTCATTTGATTTTCTCAGAGGTTTTTAGCTTCATTTAACCTTGGAATTAAGCCATCAACCAACATTTATTTTTAACAATTTCAAATTGTTAAATTGCTCAAAGCTAGCAACAACACTTAGACTTATATACCACTCCATAGTGCTTTATAGCAGCAACCCCCAACTTTTTGGGCACAAGGGACCGGTTTCTGTGGAGAGAGTTTTTTCGTGGACCAGAGGGAACATGGTTTCCTGTGCTGCCTGCATCCCGTGGATGGGGCTTCGCTTGTTTGCGTGGACCAGTGCCGGTCCATGGCCCAGGGGTTGGGGACCTCTGCTTTATAGGACTCTCTGGGCAATTTACAATGTCAGCATATGGGCGCCAACAATCTGGGTCCTTGTTTTACCAACCTCAGAAGGATGGAAGGCTGAGTCAACCGTGAGCCGGTGAGGATCGAACTGCTGGCAGTGGGCAGAATTAGCCTGCAATAGTTCCTTTTAACCACTGTCCCACCAGGAAGGAGAATGAGAAAGGGAATAAGAGAGGAAGGAAAGAAGGAAGGAAGGAAGGAAGGAAGGAAGGAAGGAAGGAAGGAAGGAAGGAAGGAAGGAAGGAAGGAAGGAAGGAAGGAAGGAAGGAAGGAAGGAAGGGAGGGAGGGAGGGAGGGAGGGAGGGGATGGAGGGAGGGAGGGACAAAGGCACAGCAATAGCACTTAGATGTATATACCACTTCACAGTGCTTTACAGCCCTCTCTAAGCGATTTAGAGAGTCAGCATATTGACTCCAACAATCTGGGTCCTCGTTTTACCAACCTCAGCAGGATGGAAGGCTGAGTCAACCGTGAGCCGGTGAGGATCGAACTGCTGGCAGTGGGCAGAGTTACCGGATTCAAGACCCGGAATCAGACTCAAGCAGTTCAAATTTACCATAATGTTAAGGTGCCGTTCCACTTTGTTTTTTTTAATCCTAACTGTTAGCACTAGGTCCATGTGCCATGCTCAAGTACACTATGAATTGCTCTTCCTACGGAGAGCAAACAAAGCCCTGCCAACAGAAACCAACCCACAAGATATTGCAAGATATTAAAGCTCTTGCAAAAAAAAAGCACTAATCTACTTCCCAGTTAGGAACTAGGAAACGGTTTATTTATTTAGCTTCAAAGAACTAGCCGGGCCACGCTTGCGTTAGTGAGTATAGAGAGAGGGGGAACGAGGCCTAGTAACCTCATCCCACACGATGTGAAGAAGAAGGCCTCGTTTGCATGATTTTAATCCCGCAAAATGAGGGCAAGCCTGTTAACTGCACATTTGCATGACTTCAAAGGCAGCCGTGTAGCTTCGCTCAGATTCCTGGTGTGCTTTGCAAAGGTTGGTTTCTGATTCACATATCCTGTGGTGATTTTAAACTCTTAACGAAATAAACTCTGGTATTACAAGGAAGAGAAGCAAAGAAGCTGCAGCGTCGTCAATCTCGGCAGGCTAGAAGGATGGGGAATACATTCCCCTGTTTTATAGGTAGAAAACTTGATGAGGTTGAATTCTCGTGAACGTTGATGCCTTTAAACATTCAGTAGAGGCAACAGTTTGGAGCTATATAAAACCAGAGATAATTATTATTTACTGGTGCCATAACTATGCCGTGCAGCTTTTCAGAACTCCAGATTCCCAGGGGAAAAAACAATAGTTTGGCATATGCAGAAGTCCTACGTACAACTTCTTAGATCCAAGGCATATTTGGGGGGATTGAACTGCATTGCATGATCCTCAGAAAAGACTCGGCTGCTTTAAGGAGCTAATGACAACAGCTATATGAATGTCCTTTATTCCTTCAAATCCAACAGACAGCAAATCTTACTGTAAAACAGCTTCCCTAACCCTAACCCTAACCCTAACCCTAAGGTGCTTTTTCAAAAGGCAACTGGACTTTGCTTTTCCTTGAAGCTGTTTCGCTTCTCATACAAGCAGCTTTTTCAGTTCTAATTGCATGGTGGGATGTTGAAGCATTTCAATTCCTTGCAGTCATCTGGTCGTTAGTACTCTTTCTCGGAGTCATTGAGGTTTATCTGTGCCCTCAATGCCACTTGAATCAGAATGCAAATGGGTGTGGAAGCTTCTTGGAACTGCTGCAAGGGCTGTGTTGTAAACAGGAGATAGGTGGTGTTGTATCCCTTCCCCTCTGTTGAGAGAGGGCTGTGCAATCTTAAAGTAGATGGCCTCTTTGACCCCTTTTTTCAAATCATTTCCGCCTCCCTAAATCTTTCCCCCTATATAGGTCATTTACTTTTAAGGTTTATTTTAGAGTAATTTTCCTGCAGGAAGGGAACTAAAAGCAACCCGTTTTATCAACCTGTAAGCTTCTAGTTTAATAAATTAAAATTAATCTACAAGGGGCAGCCCTGCTGGTTTCTCGTTTTTGCGGTTGTCCTACATATTACGTTTTAGTGCAGGAGCAAACATCTGGAACAGGACCAAAGGGAAATGAATGGATTGGGGTATGGATGTTGTGGGAATGAGGACGGGTTGTGGAAGGGAAAAAAAAGTATAGAGGGGTGGATTAAATAGGGCACACTCGATTTGTTTCCTTTTCCTTTTAACCCCTTCCTCAAATTTCTTTGCTTCTATTTCGTACTCTTCCTGCACCTCCCGTAATGTTGTTTATTAAATTTATGTGCCGCTTGTCTCACTATCCATTTTTTTTCCTATTTGTTTAATTTAATAGCTTTATTTTTGTAACAAAACAATATTTAATCTTTTTAAAAAAAAAAACAGACAAAGAAATGAACAGTTGTTGGAAATGTATGATCTCTCTTCTTTTAAGAAGAGATTGGATGGCCATTTGTCTGAAATGGGAGAGGGTTTCCTGCCTGAGCAGGGGGTTGGACTAGAAGACCTCCAAGGTCCCTTCCAACTCTGTTATTCTATTCTATTCTATTCTATTCTATTCTATTCTATTCTATTCTATTCTATTCTGTTCTATTCTGTTCTATTCTATTCCATTCTATTCCATTCTATTCCATTCTATTCCATTCTGCATTCTATTCCATTCTATTCTATTCTATTCTATTCTATTCTATTCTATTCTATTCTATTCTATTCTATTCTATTCTATTCTATTCTATTCTATTCTATATTCTGTTCTATTCTGTTCTATTCTGTTCTGTTCTGTTCTATTCTGTTCTATTCTATTCTATTCTATTCTATTCCATTCTATTCCATTCTGCATTCTATTCTATTCTATTCTATTCTATTCTATTCTATTCTATTCTATTCTATTCTATTTTATTCTATTCTATTCTATTCCATTCCATTCCATTCCATTCCATTCCATTCCATTCCATTCCATTCCACTCCACCCCACTCTACTCTACTCTTGAATCAGAATGCAAATGGGTGTGGAAGCTTCTTGGAACTGCTGCAAGGGCTGTGTTGTAAACAGGAGATAGGTGGTGTTGTATCCCTTCCCCTCTGTTGAGAGAGGGCTGTGCAATCTTAAAGTAGACGGCCTCTTTGACCCCTTTTTTCAAATCATTTCCGCCTCCCTAAATCTTTCCCCCTATATAGGTCATTTACTTTTAAGGTTTATTTTAGAGTGATTTTCCTGCAGGAAGGGAACTAAAAGCAACCCGTTTTATCAACCTGTAAGCTTCTAGTTTAATAAATTAAAATTAATCTACAAGGGGCAGGTAGTCCTTGACTTATGACAATTGAGCCCAAATTTTCTGTTACTAAGTGAAACAGTTGCTAAGTGAGTTTTGCCCCATTTTACGACCTTCCTTGCCACCATTGTTAAGTGAATCACTGCAGTTAGCAAGTTAGCAACAAGGTTGTTAAGTGAATCTGGCTCCCCCATTGATTTTGTTTGTCAGAAGGTCGCAAAAGGGGATCACGTGACCCCGGGATACTGCAACAGTCATAAGTACAAGCCAGTTGCCAAGGGTCTGAATTTTGATCACGTGACCATGGGCATAGGTGTTTTTGTAGTTTTGCACCCAATATGTACGGCCTGAAAGATGTTACGCAATCATACTCGCCAGTTCCATGTTTGCAAATTCATTTTGTAGGCCGGTTTGCAATTTGAAATGCACCAACATCGCTGAAAGATTTATGCAGTTTAAGTTTTAAAAAGTAAGACTCTGGGCCAAATCTGAACCTTACCAAATCTGAACATGTTACAGGATAGGGTCATGCATGCTTTGCGATCCATCTAGTTTAGCCATTAGCCTTATTCCCAGAGTTTCATTCCATTCCTCTGGCCAAAAAAAATAATAAAATCAAGCAACAGTTCAACCACCTTGTTTTTGCACAAACATCCACTCCCTCAAATTAATCATTATCAATTGTAGTTTAAGCAACTGGAATTGTTTCTTCTCCTCCTCCTCCTCTTCCTTTAAATGTCAAATTCTCCTTTTGGGACTGAAGGACAAACAGTTGGAAAACATCATGGAATTTTGTTCTGTAGATGATGATTTCCACAAGATTATTTATTATATGCTTAAAAGTGGGAAGACCCAACATCTACAACACAGGAGCCAAAGGTGCTTTTTCAAAAGGCTGCTGGACTTTCTTAGTTTTGTTTTTTTTTCCTTGAAGACATTTCGCTTCTCATCCAAGAAGCTTCTTTAGTTTTGAAGAAGTTCTGTCGACATTTTGATCCCTTTTGTCTTTTTTCCTTATTTTTACTGCAAATCTTAAGTTTTTAATGTTCTTTTCAAACCTCTGAGCCAACGCTCACAGTTGTCTACGTGTGTGTTCATAATATTTTGTAGAGATTTATTTTTTTCTGCAACGTACCCATTTTTTGCCCCCAAACATCCAGCTTATCCTCTACCACCTCCTCACATGCAACTCATATATTGATTCTGCAAACTAGGCTCTGTGTACTGACAGAAGAAACACACATTCACCAGCTTCTTATCATTATGGACCCAGAATGCTGTCATATATTTCTTAGTCTGGAGATTTTTAAAAAGAGGCTAGACAGTCACTTGTCTGAGATGGTATAGGTTCTCCTGCTTGAGCAGGGGGCTAGACTAGAAGATCTCCAAGATCCCTTCCAATTCTATTCTATTCTATTCTATTCTATTCTATTCTATTCTATATTCTATTCTATATTCTATTCTATATTCCTATTCTATTCTATTCTATTCTATTCTATATTCTATATTCTATATTCTATATTCTATATTCTATATTCTATATTCTATATTCTATATTCTATATTCTATATTCTATATTCTATTCTATTCTATTCTATATTTCTATTCTATTCTATTCTATTCTATTCTATTCTATTCTATTCTATTCTATTCTATTCTATTCTATTCTATTCTATTCTATTCTATTCTATTCTATTCTATTCTATTCTATTCTATTCCGGAAGGAGCATCCACACAGAGAACCAGTTGTTCACATATTTGAATCCCACCACTGATTGTATATGACAGTGATGGCGAACCTTTTAGAGACCAAGTGCCCAAACTGCAACCCAAAACCCACTTATGTATCATCGGGTGCCGGGTGGGTGTGGCCCATTGGGTGGGCGTGGCCCATTGGGTGGGCGTGGCCCATTGGGTGGGCGTGGCTGTGGTAGTAACGGCAGACTGGGTGGGAATTAAAAAGTTCAATCGATCAATTCCAACTTTGCGAGATCTTTTTTTCCCCGTGAGAAGTTGAAATTGATTGATTGATTGAACTTTTTTTTTTTTTGCACACGGCGGTGGAGGCCTAAAGCGAAAAAGTTTTCTAAAACCCAGCTGAAGGCCTAGGACTGGGGCGACGGCGCGCGTGCCCACAAAGAGGGCTCTGCGTGCCACCTGTGGCACGCGTGCCATAGGTTCGCCACCACGGGTATATGATCAGCTTTTGTGGCCTTCTGACAATGGGGAAGCCAGATGTACTTAACCATGTCACTAACTTAACCACTGCCGTGACTCCCTTAACACCTATGGCGAGAAAGGTCATACAATGGGGCGAAACTCACTTAACCAATGTCTCACTTAATGACACAAATTTTCAGCTGAATTGTGGTCGTAAGTCAAGGACTGCCTGTATGCAAAGGAATCTTGCTGGCTTTCGTAACTCTTGCTGGCTAGGTATGCCAAGGACTCTTTCGTACGGCACCCAAAGCCACAATGAGATTCCCTAAATGGAAAGTGCCGGGAGGACTCCTGAGAGTTTTATCATTATTCGGATATCTAACCTATTGTTCCTTACACAACATTCCTTGCGGTGTTTCTTTGCCGTCTGGATTTGTTGCAGCCAGCAAATTTGCTGAGGTGAAGTTTTACTTTACAGATGTGAGTGCTGGCTGCTCCGAAGAAGACTGACATGGAAATTGTTGCTTATAAAAACAAACAAGCATCCAAAATACGAAGTGAGTCATTGAGTGCAGGGATTCAGATTGTGGGTTAATATCAGGGAGAATGCAAGTTCTGATAGACAGGAAGCCGTGTAGCTGTCCTTGGGCCAAACCGCATCTCAGCCCAACCCATGTCACAAAGTTGTTGTTGGTTGTGGGAATAAAAGAGGGAGTTTAGCATTGCAGAAAACAAAGGCAAGGTGTATAAACCTAATAAATCAACCCGAACGTCCTTTTTAAGTAAGTGTCAACATTTCACTTTTATTGTTCACCAGAATTCCGCAACCATCGTTCATGGTTTTTTAAAACACCTTTGTGTTCTCCAGGTAAGATCTAAATTCAGAGTTCCATTTACTGGACATGCTACAGTACAATACAACTTACAACAGTTCACATTTAGTGACTGTTCAAAGTTACAACGGCACCGAAAAAAGGGACTTATATCCGTTTTTTTCACACTTAAGACCGTTCCAGCGATTCCCAGGTTCACGTGATCAAAATTCAGACGCTTGGCAACTGGCATGGATTTATGACTGTTGCAGCGTCCCGGGGGTCACGTGATCCCCTTTTGTGACTTTCTGACAAGCAAAATCAATGGGGAAGCCAGATCCAGTTAATAATAGTGTGACTAACTTAATAACTGGTGATTCACTTAACAACTGTCGCAAAAAGGTCATAAATGGGGCAAAATTCACTTAACAACAGAAATTTTGGGATCAATTGTGGTCATAAGGACTACCTGCCCCTTGTAGATTAATTTTAATTTATTAAACTAGAAGCTTACAGGCTGATAAAACGGGTCGCTTTTAGTTCCCTTCCTGCAGGAAAATCACCCTAAATAAACCTTAAAAGTAAATTACCCAGATTAATACTTGTGAAGTTGTACAGAAGTGAAAAGACACAGGATGAAAGTTTTAAAGTTGGTAGCGTCGGCTTAATTCCTGCCACCCTCATCAGCCCTCTCTCTCTCTCTCTCTCTCTCTCTCTCTCTCTCTCTCTCTCTCTCTCTCTCTCTCTCTCTCTCTCTCTCTCTCTCTCTCGTATAAAGTTTTATTAGTTTATTTTATAGTATACAATACAACAGTTTCTCAATTATCACTGTAAGAAGTCGGTCAGTTATATCCAAGAGAATATGTTTAGCACAGAGGTATTTCAGAGTTCATTTTTCGGGTTCATATTTTTATCGGTTTATCAAACTATAAAATACAGAAATACAAGGATAAATGAAACTAATGGGAAGATAGGGGAGGAAAAGGGGAAGAGAAAAAAATGTAGGGGAACGGGAGAAACAAACGGAGAAGCATTGATTTCCGACTCCTTTTGACGCAGTGGATTAAGTACTTAGTAAGACACAACCTCAACTTTTTACTTTTACATACTATGTAAATAATATCTACTAGCCATTTCTATAACAACAAACCTATCTAATCAGCAAAATCAAAGTTTCATATATTTTTTCCCCCCTACCTCAGCCGACAAGTCCATAAGCCTTGTCCAACCGGAAACAAACTTAATTGCGTTCTTTTCTTTAATCAAAGCGGGCAGTTTAGCCAACTCTGCTAACTCTGGCAACTTTTCCCGCCATTTGAGAGTTCATTTTTTATTGTTATATGAGGGTAGTTTAGTCCATTTCAAGCTTTAGCCAAAATCTCTAACTATATTCTAAAAAAGAACAAATTAGGTGGGCCTTAAACGTTAGCACTATTTGCACAATATCTCTCCACCTACAGTATTCTTCTATAATTTGATCGGTTTGTTCAAGGAAACATTTTTACAACTGCTGATTGCTGGTAGAAATTAGCCAGAAAAGAAAAGAGGAAATAGCAAATATTTCCCTGTTGCCTCATAGACCTTTGGACAAAATCCCTTAATCGTTGTTGTTTTTTTAATGCGCCAACAGAATGCCTTGACTCTTGTTTCTTTTCACAATGCACGTTTTCTCTGCCTCAGCTGGTACCAGTTCCTCTTTTCCTTTTCAGTTCCCTAAATTCCCTAAATTGATTCAATTCCTTGAATTGAATCAAATCCTTTTTAATTCCTGCAGGAATTGCATTTGTCTAGACTAGTGAAAAGAAGGACCAGGGGTGACATAATAGCAGTGCTCCGCTATTTGAGGGGCTGCCTCAAATGAGGCAGGACAAAAAGCAATGGAATGGAATGGAACGGAACAGAACAGAATAGAATCTGGAAGGGACCTTGGAGGTCTTATAGTCCAGCCCCCCGCTCAAGCAGGAGAACCTATACCATCTCAGGCAAGTGACTGTCCAGTCTCTTCTTAAAAGCCTCCAGATTTCTGGAGTCAAGCTGCTCCACTGGTTAATTGTCCTCACTGTTAGGAAGTTTCTCCTTAATTCCAGGTTGCTTCTTTCTTTTGTCATTTTCCAACCATTGTTTTTTGTCCTGCCCTCTGGTGCTTTGGAGAATAGTTTGATGCGCTCTTCTTTGTGGCAGCCCCTCAAATACTGGAATACTTCTATCATGTCACATAGAACATAGAATAACAGAGTTGGAAGGCTAGAGGTCTTCTAGTCCAACCCCCTGCTTGAGCAGGCGACCCTATATCATTTCAGACAAATTGTTATCCAGTCTCTTCTTGAAAGCCTCCAGTGATGGAGCACCTACCACTTCTGAAGACAAGCCATTCCACAATTATTCTAACTGTCTGGAGGCAAGCTGTTCCACTGGTTGATTGCTCCCTCTTTTAGGAATTTTCTCCTTAATTCCAGGTTGTTTCTCTCTTTGGTCAGTTTCCAACCATTGTTTCTCGTCCTGCCCTCTGGTGTTTTGGAGAATAGTGGAAGGGTGGAAACTAATCAAGGAGAGAACCAACCTAGAACTAAGGAGAAATTTCTGTAAAGGAAAAATCACTGTGTCTTACTTACTAATATGACATATTACTGCCATGGCTAGTTACATGAAGAAATGTGGGAGTTAATTTCTAAGGAAACATGTATTTCCCAAAGGCTTAATTCCCAGACCTTGTTCTCAATTTCATCATCGCATATTGACTCCTGCAAATAAGCTTGCATGTCTGGGTTTTGCATAAGCCTTTTCCTTCACACCTTTGTTCAGAATAACAGAACAACAGAATAACAACAGAGTCGGAGGTCATCTAGTCCAACCCCCTGCTCAGGCAGGAAACCCTATACCATTTCAGCCAAATGGCTGTCCAGTCTCTTCTTAAAAACTTCCAGTGTTGGAGCATTCACAGCTTCTGGAGGCAGGTTGTTCCACTGGTTAATTGTTGTTAACTCTCAGGAAGTTTCTCCTTAGTTCTAGGTTGCTTCTCTCCTTGGTCAGTTTCCATCCGTTGCTTCTTGTCCTGCCTTGGGGAATAGCTTGACTCCTTCTTCTTTGGGGTAGCCCCTGAGATATTGAAACACTGCTATCATGTCATCCCTACTTTTCATTAAACAGTCTACAGCACCTGCTATTCCCAGGCGGTCTCCCATCAAAAACAAAGCAGGCCAGACTAAGCCTGCTTATCTTTCGAGATTAGACAAGATTGGGCGTGTTCAGGGTAGTATGGCCGTAGATTTAGAAGAAGCAGACCAGGTTTTGAGTAGTGTTGCTGATTTGATGGGGCAGAGGGTGTCCTATATGATAATTAATGAAGAGAAGGACGAGGGGGGACATGATAGCAGCGTTCCAATATCTCAGGGGCTGCCCCAAAGAAGAGGGAGTCAAGCTATTCTCCCAAGCGCCTGAAGGCAGGACAAGAAGCAACGGATGGAAACTCATCAAGGAGAAAAGCAACCTAGAACTGAGGAGAAATTTCCTGATAATTAGAACAATTAACCAGTGGAACAACCTGCCTCCAGAAGCGGTGAATGCTCCAACACTGGAAGATTTTAAGAAGAGACTGGACAGCCATTTGGCTGAAATGGTATAGGGTTTCCTGCCTGAGCAGGGGGTTGGACTAGATGACCTCCAAGGTACCTTCCAACTTTATTATTATTATTATTATTATTGTTGTTGTTGTTGTTGTTGTTGTTGTTGTTGTTGTTGTTGTTGTTGTTGTTGTTGTTGTTGTTGTTATTATTATTATTATTATTATTATTATTAATGCCATCTGTCTGGGATCCTTCATTCTGAATTCCTGCCCTTACAACACTACGATTTTATGCATGATATTCTCTTTTGACTGGTCAATATGTCTTCTACTTCTTTTTCTAGTACAAGAGCTCCACATCCACCTTAGCCCAGCAAGACTCACAAAATGGAAGAAATTGTAAACGATTGAAATAAAATACTTATTTTCTCTAGGCATGAAAGAAGAATGAGCAGCCTTCCACTGACAAGCTTGAGATTAAACAAAGGAGGTCATAATTGCAGAAAATCCTTGCACAAACATTTGGTAACCTTATCCAAAAAATGGACTGAGACAATTGGTTTTGCCCCTGGGCAGAAAGTCCTCATGCGCAATAGCCAGACTGCCAATTGAAGGCTGTCGGATTGTTTGTATAAATCCGCAAATTATAAAGGAGTTGAATATACCAGTTCTGCAGCCTTGAAATAGTGTCAGAAAATCTTACTTCGTAGGCATGTGTGTATGCATGCACATAGAGGCAGGTTGTATACAGGGATAACATAAATTTACCAAAATTACAATATGTGTCATTATCCACCATAGCAATTTTACACAACTAATGAAGCAAACTCTTTGGCATTGCTATTTTTTATTTTTTTTTATTTTTTTGCATTTTAGTATTCAATGGCTATGGGCCCCATAGTTTAAGGATTGATATTATAGTTTAGTTAGGCCACGTGTAACCAACAGACTGGATGCCAAATGGTGATTTTAATATAGATTTTATTTGTTATTTGTTATCAGAGGGATAGAATCAAGATCACGTGAAGTATTAATACCACTTTACAATGCCTTGGTAAGGCCACACTTGGAATACTGCATCCAGTTTTGGTCACCACGATGTAAAAAAGATGTTGAGACTCTAGAAAGAGTACAGAGAAGAGCAACAAAGATGATTAGGGGACTGGAGGCTAAAACAATAAGGAACGGTTGCTGGAATTGGGTATGTCTAGTTTAATGAAGAGAAGGACGAGGGGTGACATGATAGCAGTATTCCAATATCTCAGGGGTTGCCACAAAGAAGAGGGAGTCAAGCTATTCTCCAAGGCTCTGAGGGCAGGACAAGAAGCAACGGATGGAAACTAGTCAAGGAGAGAAGCAACCTGGAACTGAGGAGAAACTTCCTGACAGTTAGAACAATTAACCAGTGGAACAACCTGCCTCCAGAAGCGGTGAATGCTTCAACACTGGAAGTTTTTAAGAAGAGACTGGACAGCCATTTGTCCGAAATGGTATAGGGTTTCCTGCCTGAGCAGGGGGTTGGACTCGATGACCTCCAAGGTCCCTTCCAACTTTATTGTTATTATTATTATTATTTTACTCTAGAATTTTAAGTGGATATTCTTAAGTGGATATGTTTTTATTGGTTACAGTCTCTGGTCTTTGTCTGTGATAAACTTGAATTGAATGTGTTTCACTGAGTTTCAAATGTAAGTTCTATCAGCATATTCTCATATCAAGATCCCAGCTTAAATACAGGGAGTCCTCGACTTACAACAGTTCATTTAGTGACCATTCAAAGTCACAACGGCACTGAAAAAAGTGACTTTATGACGGTTTTTATGACTTTATGACGACCGTCGCAGCATCCCGAGGGTCACTTGATTAAAATTCAGATGCTTGACAACTGACTCGTATTTTCTTTCAGCGATGTTGGTGCATTTCAAATTGTCCACAAGACATGAAAGGGCCAAGTTTGAAGACCCCTGCCATAGACATTTGGCCCAGAATTATTATTTTTTTAGCAAATGGAATTTATTACCGTATGCAAAATGATCAGCCTGCTTTGGGGGGGGGGAAACAAACTCGGAGAGATGCACGGTGGATGGATTTGAAAGAAACCATCAATCATTCTTAGTCAACACAACGCTTGATTTGCTCTCTATTTTAAACGAGGCATCCAGGTCTCCATGGATGCTGCACTACAATTAGGAAGGCAAAACTATCTCCATCCCTTCTCATTGTTGTTAGCTGCATTCCATTACGGTGCATCCCAAACAGAACATTTTATTGAATGCTGAGCATTTTTTAAAAAAAATGTCAAGGGAAAACAGGTGCACGGCCCGGAATTATTGAGCTGGTTTCTGGGTCTAAGACAGGACTCGAACTCATGATTACCCAGTTTCCATGTTTTAACCACAATTGGTTCTCTGTATTTATTGAGGTGGAGCAAATAAGAGCATGGAAATTAAACCGGCAGTGGAATTACCCTTCCAATAGCTTTCCTCTAACTCAGGGGGTCTTCAAACCTGGCCCTTTTATGACTTGTGGACTTCAACTCCCAGAATTCCTCAGCCAGGCACGCTGAGGGGAAAGGGAGAGGTTTCCAAGCTGAGCCATGCTGGCTGAGGAATTCTGGGAGTTGAAGTCCCCAAGTCATAAAAGGGCCATGTTTGAAGACCCCTGCTCTAACTTGTCTTCATGACTTTAAGATATGGTAGCACGAACCACGACTTGAGGTACAAACTGGGCGTACAAACTGCAATAATTAACCAACAGCCCCAAATAAAAGTATTTTAACATCACGTTTTTAAAAACCCTATTGTTAGGCGAACTCAGCCTATCTTTCCCTTTACTATTGTTCTGGGCCTGTAATGAGAATATATATAATACAAAGGTATTTCAATTACCTTTGGAAACACCGCTGAACAATGCATGGATCTGAGTGACTCACAACAGAAAGGAAGTAACATTTAAAAAAAAAAAAATCATCCAGAATGCAAGACAAGTAAACAAAATCAGCATCAAACCAAACAATGTACTATATAAGCAGAAACATATCTAACAAGGAGATCACATCCACACCCTACTCCAGGAGAACAGCCAGCTTTTTTCCACAAAATACTTTCCCTCAAACGGGAGAAGTGACAACATATTTGCACTAAACATTGTCCTATAATATAGTTCATGATGCCCAGTTCTAAAAGGAATGGCAGCTTATGATGAGAACTGAAAGCAGTTGGAGAAGTTTCAACCGGCATAAAAAGAAGTATAATTCCCAGGTTTTTCAACATTTGTCAAATACCTTTCTAGGATTGCCGGGGAAGGCATTTGAAAATGTTGGATATCATATTTCATTGTATGCTGTTGGAAAGGATTTTTGACTCCTATAAAATTGTAAAACAGTTTTAGCAAGGATAGACGCAATAATGAGCGACAGATAAGCCGTTCCCTAAAAGAAGTATTTGAAAGCTTCACCAACGTATGGGACACTTAAAATTGCCTCTGTTTTATTTTTCTGAACACGAATAAGTCTCTTTCTCCAAAATGATAGGAGTGCAAAAATCCAAATGACCACTAAGATGGGGAAAAAAAGACCCTCAAATTCCTCACTCTCTTTGTCACTAAAGATCTGAATGTTTGCAGTTCAGATCTGGCAAAGTTGCTCTTCCAAATTGTTGGCTTTTCTGCCGTTACCCATTTTCCCTACAATGGCTAAAATATTAGGGTTGTGTAAACATGGCTTATTCAATTAACTCCCTTTTGAAGATTCACAGAGTTCATGCAACGTGCCAGATGTTAATGGCTTTGCCTCCTTTGTGGTTTAGTGTATCATACAAACACATCCTAGAATATCGAGAGCCCCAGATACACTTAGTAATAGTTTCTAAGAAGGTAACTCTATCATCTCCCCCCCCCCTTGAAAAAAAAACCCAAAATAGAAAAAAGCATGATTATAATACTATTATAAAGTTATTACCAGCAATTAGTCCTAAATAATCCTGGAAAATCCTAAAATTCTTTAGCAGATGACCGAGTTTGCTTAATGCAACTTGCTTAATACATGACTGCTATCTTTGTAACTCAGTAGATTGTTATACAACAGGGGTCTTCAAACTTGGCCCTTTTATGACTTGTGGACTTCAACTCCCAGAATTCCTCAGCCAGCCGGCCTGGGAGTTGAAGTCCACAAGTCATAAAAGGGCCAAGTTTGAAGACCCCTGTTATACAAACACAGCATATATTTTAGAGTAGTGGTAATGGATAAACAGAGAGAGTTAGCTTAGCTAAATAAACCATAAATTAGGATCCAACCATTGCCACAGAAAGTACAAGTTTTCTCAAGAAGCTATTTTTTTTTACTATTATTTAAATTTGTTTTCCCTACAATGTTCAAAACATTCTTACTGGTTAGAATGTTCTCAAGGTTAATTACATTTAAGTATTTAAATCTATTTTCCTCATACAGGCCATCCCAACACCTTTATATTTCTCATGTCTTGAAAAGTAAAAAAAGTAAAAAAGAAAAAGACAAAAAAAACCAAACCCAAAAAAGAGAGAGAAAAAGAGAGAGAAAATAATAAGAAAATAATATACTACTTAATTTTTTTTACTATTTTTTTTATTCTGATATACCAAAAAAGGAGAGGCATTCATAAGCTGTGAAGAAATCTCACTTACAAAAATATTGTTACTCTAATTATATCTACATCTCCCAACAAATGTTATCAATGCTACGATCTGTATCTACAGTATGTATGTTATAAGCCTACCTTTTCTTCAGGTGAGCACTTCACACAGTTTAACCACACTAATCCTTTGATTCAATGTATTATGTACCTAATCTCTTCCAGTTTGGTTCACCTTAGATCTAACTCTGAAATAACTTAGCAACAGCAACTTGACGAGAGACTAGATTTCATCTACGGCAGAGTATACCAGTCTTGGCAACTTTAAGAGGTATGGACTTCAACTCCCACAATTCCCCAGCCCAGCCATTGCATGGCCTTGAAATCCATATGTCTTGCCAAGGTTGGGAAACCCTGATCTACAGTGACTCGTAGATCTGTTTTGTTTTGAGCTGTAAGAAATTCATCTATGAATCACTGGATTATTGTACTAAGTAATTATCTATGGTTGAGACACTAAGCCGTAACACGATACAATGGATGAGACTACCAAAAAGCTCCACTTACAAGACACAGATTAGGCCGGTTGCAGGTTGTGTTAGCATAGATTTTGGGTCACATGAAATTGGCACATTTCAACAAGCCATGGTTTATCATGGGTATGCGTATCATCTGAACACAGGAAATTCTTGTCCAGATTGGCCCCTTATTCTGCCATAAACTCTTTTGTTGTCTCACTGCCTTGCCTCTCTCTGGCAGTGGTATAGATGTATTCCTAGTTAGTTAGTTGCCATCAGATCAGATTTAACTTCTGGTGATCAAAGTTTTACACTTAGGCAGGAAAAGCCAAAGGTACAAGTACAGATTAGGCAAAATCTGGCTCAAAAAAAGTCACTGTGAAAGGGATCTTGGAGTCCTAGTGGACAATCACTTAAACATGAGCCAGCTGTGTGCAGCTGCAGCCAAAAAAGCTAATACAATCCTTGGTTGTATAAACAGAGGTATAGAATCAAGATCACATGCAGTATTAGCACCATTTTATAAAACTTTAGTAGGACCACTCCTTGAATATTGCATTCAGTTTTGGTCACCACATTACAAAAAATAGGTTGAATTTTTGGAAAAAGTGCAGACAAGAGCAACTAAGATGATTAAAGGCCTGGAGGCTAAAACATATCAAGAATGGTTGCAAGAATTGGGTATGACTAGTCTAGAGAAAAGAAGGATAGAGGTGACAGGATGGCTTATTCCAGTATTTGAGAGGTTGCCACAAAGAAGAGACGTTCAACTTATTTTCCAAAGCATCAGAAGGCAGGACAAGAAGCAATGGATGGAAACTAATCAAGGAGAGAAGCAACCTGGAATTAAGGAGAAACTTCCTAACAGTGAGGACAATTAACCAGTGGAACAGCTTGCCTTCAAAAGTTGTGGGTGCTCCATCACTGGAGGTTTTTAAGAAGACACTGGACAGTCACTTGTCTGAAATGGTATGAGCAGGGGGTTGGTTTAGAAGACCTCCAAGGTCCCTTCCAGCTCTATTCTGAATTATGAATTGATTGCATGGGTGAATGCTCACCATTATAATCTCTGCTGATAATCCATAGCTCTACTGAGAACATTCCAGATACTTCTTTGATCCCTTCCATCTGTTTTAACCACTGTCTTCTGCTCTCATCAATCTCCCTAAAATCTGTTCTAGTCTATCATTTGTTCATTCACAAATCCAAACGGTATGAGGTCATCTGCAGGTAACATCTTTCCCAACTCACTTTCTGGTTCTGTGTCCAGGTTTCCGTGGTTGGTTGGAAAGGAGAACAATCAGATCTCAACATTTGCTCATTACTATGGATAAGGGACTGATGGAAACTGGCCCTCCCCACAAATTCAGCCCATTGCACAGCTTAAATAAGAGGAGAATTGGAACATGGTTTTCGCTATTAAAGGACTTGTGGTAGATACAGACCAGTCTCTCTCTCTCTCTCTCATAATTGCTACTTAGCTTTTCTACAATGACCTGTATAATCAGAAATTCTTGGATTCAAGTTGTCTATTGAGCTGGTTCCAGGATGGTCTGCCAGGATAGTTAAAAATGAAAATAATTAACTTTTTTGGGATAGGGAAGACGGAAGCTAAGTAAGGAAGGGTGGCTTAGAAAAACAGCGTTCTTCCAAGGAAGTGTTGGCCTCCAGAAAAGCAGCATCCTTCTAGAGGAAAGACGGGACCACCTTGGAATTCTCCTCTGGAATTTCAAAAATGGTCAGGCAGAAGTAGCTTTGGGTGTTTCTCCTGGCCCTTGCTAAACAAAATCAAATCAGGCTGTTTGTTTTTAGGCCCATCTTCTTTCTTTAGTTTTTCTTATCATCTTAACTTCCTGCTTCCCAGCGCTGGAATTTGAAGCCACTTTGGAATTTCTTGGTTTTATATATATTGGGCTGTTGCCAAACAGTATTTTTTTTTTCCCAGAGAGGGTTTGCTGCTTTTATTGGGCTGAAACCAAGTCCTAGATACCTCTGTTTTGTCCTTCCTTATTTGCTTTTTTCCCCTCTTTTATCTCACATGTAAGTTTCTAGGAGTAGCCTCTTTGCCTTTTTAATCCAACCAGGGTTTTAAAACTGTTTAACTGCAAATTCCATCTTAGCCTAAAAAGCAGAGTAGACACATTTAATAAAGGTTTATCTTGTCTTTGAATCAATCTTCTGGGAAGCAACTCCTAGAAACCCGGGCACTGAAAACATTGACACTGACATAATATTTTCAAGTATTCAAGCATTTTGTTCTGTTCAATTACAAACTTAATAATAAAGCTATAAAACTCTGGGAGGTTGAGACTTCAAGTCAGTCTTGACTCCTGGATCACTGCCTGGACAGGTCCCTGCAATTTTCTTGGCAAGATTTCAGAGGTGGCTTGCCATTGCCTTCTTCCTGGAGCTGAGATAGAATGTCTGGCCTAAGATCACTCACCAGGTTTTGTTTCTAAGGCAAGACTAGAACTCATAATCTTCTGTTTTCTAGCCTGGTGTCTTAATGCCTACACCAGGGGTAGGCAACCTTGGCTCTTTTATGACTCGTGGACTTCAACTCCCAGAATTCCTGAGCCAGCCACGCTGAGGGGAAAGGGAGAGGTTTCCAAGCTGGGCCATGCTGGCTCAGGAATTCTGGGAGTTGAAGTCCACGAGTCATAAAAGAGCCAAGGCTGCCTACCCCTGGCCTACACCAAACTGGTTCTCAAGATGGATATTATTAACATTCATATCACAAGTCGAAGTGAAGAACTGTTTGCTACAGAACACCTTCTAATCTACCAGAGGCAATTTTGGAAGAGAATATTTGTAGCTCAGGATTGAACTGTGGGGTCCTTGGTGCTCTCTGAGTTTGGTGGTTCTCTTGGAGATGTTTCATTACCAAACTAGGTAGCAGCATCAGTGCCATTATTTGGTAATGAAACATTTGCAAGGGAATCACCAAGCTCAGAGAACACCAAGGAGCCCACAGTTCAATCCTGAGCTACAGATATTCTCTACTATTGGCACAAACTAACATAGTTTGTCATAATTCTTCACAATCTGGCAGCTTCTGAGCTGGATTAGTCACCCTGTCTTTTTCAGGACAGCCTGAAAGTTCTCATTAGTTCAAAGTAGGACAACTAGAGGGCTAAGATGTTAGTGTCATCAATACTTTGACATCTCTTTGGTTACCTTTGTCAAGAGGCAACTGGACTGTCTTTGATTTTCCTTGACATTTCACTTCTCATCCAAGAAGCTTCTTCAGTTCTTCAGTTGACTTCAGTCAACCCAGAACTGAAGAAGCTTCTTGGATGGGAAGCAAAACATCTTCAAGGAAAAAACAAAGAAAGTCCAGTTGCCTCTTTAAAAAAGCAGCTTTGGGACATCTGCAGCCAAAGAGATGTCAAAGCATGGGTCACCCCAACATCTTTTGGAAAAGCACCTTTGGGACAACCATGACCGAGAATCTCCATAGACATTTGGCTGCAGATTATTTCAGTCGCTCACCTGAAATAATTCAGCTTACCTGAAGGTGCATCTCCTCCCATGATTTTCCTAACCTCTTTCTCCAGGTTGAAAATGGAAGCGTTTATCAATAGTGGCATCAACTGCAACACACCCTCCTCTCTCCTAGCAGCCACTGTGGTCAATTTAATGACAGGCAAAGGTTGCTCACTTAAGTAATTTTCAGAACACCTGCTTACAGAGAGATCCTATCAACGCTTCAATCAGGGTGGACATTCACGAAGTCACCCCCGTCTCCCGCAGCCCTGCTGGTTTCTCGTTTTTGTGGTTGTCCTACATATTACGTTTTAGTGCAGGAGCAAACATCTGGAACAGGACCAAAGGGAAATGAGTGGATTGGGGTATGGATGTTGTGGGAATGAGGACGGGTTGTGGAAGGGGAAAAAAAGTATAAGAGCGGTAGATTAAATAGGGCACACTCGATTTGTTTTCTTTTCCTTTTAACCCTCAAATTTCTTTGCTTCTATTTCTTACTCTTCCTGTACCTCCCATAATGTTGTTTATTAAATTTATGTGCCGCTTGTCTCACTATCCATTTTTTTTCCTATTTGTTTAATTTAATATTTTTATTTTTGTAACAAAACAATAAAAACAGGATCGCCAACATGATCGCCAACGTCCGATAACGGATATGGCAGAAGAAGAAGAAGAACAAAACAATCTTTAATCTTTTTTTTTTTAAATGAACAGTTGTTGGAAATGTATGATCTCTCTCTCTTCTTTTAAGAAGAGATTGGATGGCCATTTGTCTGAAATGGTAGAGGGTTTCCTGCCTGAGCAGGGGGTTGGACTAGAAGACCTCCAAGGTCCCTTCCAACTCTGTTATTCTATTCTATTCTATTCTATTCTATTCTATTCTATTCCATTCCATTCCATTCTGCATTCTATTCTATTCTATTCTATTCTATTCTATTCTATTCTATTCTATTCTATTCTATTCTATTCTATTCTATTCTATTCTATTCTATTCTATTCTATTTTATTCTATTCCATTCCATTCCATTCTGCATTCTATTCTATTCTATTCTATTCTATTCTATTCTATTCTATTCTATTCCATTCCATTCCATTCCAATTAATTCCATTCCATTCCATTCTGCATTCTATTCTATTCTATTCTATTCTATTCTATTCTATTCTATTCTATTCTATTCTATTCTATTCTATTCTATTCTATTCTATTCCATTCCATTCCATTCCATTCCATTCCATTCCATTCTGCATTCTATTCTATTCTATTCTATTCTATTCTATTCTATTCTATTCTATTCTATTCTATTCTATTCTATTCTATTCTATTCTATTCTATTCCATTCCATTCCATTCCATTCCAATTAATTCCATTCCATTCCATTCCATTCTGCATTCTATTCTATTCTATTCTATTCTATTCTATTCTATTCTATTCTATTCTATTCTATTCTATTCTATTCTATTCTATTCTATTCTATTCTATTCTATTCTATTCTATTCTAATTCTTCTTTGTGGCAGCCCCTCAAATATTGGAACACTGCTATCATATCTCCCCTCGTCCTTCTTTTCACTAGACTTGCCATTAGAAATAAATGCCCTGCACCAGAAGAAAGTTCACGTCAGGAAGAAGAAGGATTTGGGTTATGTAGTACAACGGTCAATGCATTGCTACATCACGAGGGTATCATCAACACATTGTCTACTCAGGAACCACCCACATTTTTAGAATTCCTGCTTGGCCAATTAGCTGCTTTCCTTGGGAAGGGGGAAGGGTTGTATTCACGGAAGTCATTAGCTCCGCTTTCGTGGCGGTGCTATTTTTGTGTGTATTGGAAATGCAGAAGTGACAAGGAAATGGCCCTTCTGTTTTACATAACAAAGGATTTCTCACCCATGGAAGTGTATTAAGGTTCAGGCCTTCTGGGAAAGACATCTTAAAAATATGTAAAAAAACAACAACAACAGTCCTCCGATGTCGTGAGAGAAAATGGCAGTTCTGGTGGCTAAAAGGGCAGACACCAAGAGTTTTAGGTATGGTCTAAGATTTGTTCTTGAGTTTTGTCCTAGGCAAGCATGATCAAGATTTACTAGTGCACGTAGTCACGGCCACAACTCAGCCCAAAATTTCTGTCGCTAAGTGAGACAGTTGTTCAATGAGATTGGCTCCATTTTGCAACCTTTCTTTCCCCCTGTTGTTAAGTGAATCACTGCAGTTTCCTCCCACAAGATTAGCAAAAATGGATAAAAAATCCTCATCGATATGTTGGAAATGTAGAAAATCACCAGGGTCTTACTACCACATGTGGTGGGAATGCCCAAAAGCTCGAGAATTTTGGCATCTGATAAAAAATTGGCTGGAAGGGATATTATCACGAAACATCGAATCAAAACCAGAAACCTTTTTATTAGGGATTATTACCAAGGATAAATTCAGCAAAGGATCTTTATATTTAGTACTGCACATTCTAACTGCAGCGAGACTAGCCTATGCTCAGAAATGGAAGGGAAAAGAAACCCGTATCGAAGAAGAAGTAATAAATAAAATCCTATCCTGTGCTGAAATGGATAGGTTAACATTAGAGCTTAAAAATAAAACTGAAACAGGCTATTTCGAAATTTGGAATGAAGTGTATAAATGGCTAGAGTCAAGGAGGCATGCTGGGATGAATGTTGATTGATAAGTTGATAGTTTAGAAATCTTTATACTAGTACTTTTTATAAGATAGAATTGAAAATTATTTAACCACAATGTATATGATTGAAAGAATGCTTACTAGAAAGTTCACAGATCCTGTATGCATGTATTTTTTTCCCCACAATGTAATACTAATAGTATTGTTTAAACACTGTGTCTGTTTTGTTTTTAATTGTATATTCAACAAAACTTAAAAAAAAAAAAGATTTACTAGTGCACGTAGTCACGGCCACAACTCAGCCCGAAATTTCTGTCGCTAAGTGAGACAGTTGTTCAATGAGATTGGCTCCATTTTGCAACCTTTCTTGCCCCGGTTGTTAAGTGAATCACTGCAGTTGTTAAGCTAGTAACCCGGTTGCTAAGTGAATCTGGCTTCCAAATCAACTTTGCTTGTCAGAAGGTCACCAAAGGGGGAAATCACGTGACCCGGAGACATAGCGACCATCATAAATATGAGTCAGTTGCCAAGCCTATGAATTTTGATCATGTGACCCTGGGGATGCTGCAAGGGGCATAAGTGTGAAAAATGGTCATCTCACTTTTTTCAGTGCTCCGAACAATCAGTAAACTAACTGTTGTAAGTCGAGGAATACATATAATTTTCCAGGGAGATGGACAGGTTACATCTTAAGACCTGATAACCACAAAGAATCTCCTTGGACCTGTGCTTATTTTTCATAGCTTTTCTAGTTTAATGAAAAGAAGGACTAGGGGTGACATGATAGCAGTGTTTCAATGTTTGAGGTGCTGCCACAAAGAAGAGGGGGTCAAGCTATTCCCCAAAGAACATGAAGGCAGGACAAGAAGCAACGGATGGAAACTAACCAAGGAGAGAACCAACCTAGAACTAAGGAAAACAATTTCCTGACAGTCACAATGATTAATCAGTGGATCACCTTGCCTTCAGAAGTTCTGGGTGCTTCATCACAAGAAGTTTTTAAGAAGAGATTGGACAACCATTTTTGTCTGATAGAGTAGAGTAGAGTAGAGTAGAGTAGAGTAGAGTAGAGTAGAGTAGAGTAGAGTAGAGTAGAGTAGAGTAGAGTAGAGTAGAGTAGAGTAGAGTAGAGTAGAGTAGAATAAAGTAGAATAGAATAGAATAGAATAGAATAGAATAGAATAGAATAGAATAGAATAGAATAGAATAGAATAGAATAGAATAGAATAGAATAGAATAGAATAGAATAGAATAGAATAGAATAGAATAGAATAGAATAGAATAGAATAACAGAGTTGGAAGGGACCTTGGAGGTCTTTTAGTCCAACCCCCTGCTCAGGCAGGACACCCTATACCTTTTCAGTGTTGGAGCATTCAAACTTCTGGAGGCAGGTCGTTCCACTGATTAATTGTTCTAATTGTCAGGAAATTTCTCCTTAGTTCTAGGTTGCTTCTCTCCTTGATTAGTTTCCATCCATTGCTTCTTGTCCTGCCTTCAGGTCCTTTGGAGAATAGCTTGACTCCCTCTTCTTTGTGGCAGCCCCTGAGATATTGGAACGCTGCTATCATGTCCCCCCTCGTCCTTCTCTTCATTAAACTAGACATACCCAATTCCAGCAACCGTTCTTCATATGTTTTAGCCTCCAGTCCCCTAATCATCTTTGTTGCTCTTCTCTGTACTCTTTCTAGAGTCTCAACATCTTTTTTACATCGTGGTGATCAAAACTGGATGCATATTCCAAGTGTGGCCTTACCAAGGCATTGTAGAGTGGTATTAACACTTCAATTGTGGTTGTAAGTCAAGGACTATCTGTATTACTTATTATTTATGATTTTCTATTTCATAATTTTCTAATTCCATCAATACATGTATTTATCAATACACAGGATTAAAATTAATTTTTTTTTTTTAAATGATGTTCTTGGGGTGTTGTTTTGCAGTTCATTAGGAATGGAGAGTGGCTGACACCCATTTTTCATGTTTTCCTGTTATACGTGTAGCTTGTTTTCTGTTTCATAATGGACACACTTATATCCTGTGCCACTTAGCCTTGCAACCTTAGTTTTTAATAACATCCTTTTTCTTTCTTCGCTATTTATAAGCTAGACAGTAGCTAGGAAGTCTTAATATGTTGGACAATGTAAACATCAAAAATTCAAGCCACCACCCTGCTCTTCCACCTACGATAATAATAATGTTGAAGATGAGGGTTCTTTGTTGGCACCCAAAATCTATCAATATACTTTAAATTATAAGGTGTATTAACCCAGGATTGCAAAGGTTTTAGGCGTAGCTCATTTTTCAGTATAGATTACTTCAAATCAAAAACCTTGTTGGATGTGGTTAGGGTCTAATCCAGATCTCCAAAATCTTCAGATTATCGATCCCTTTCTGAGGTTTCAGATTGTTCGTCGACCTTGAAGCATTTATTATATGAAAAGAATTCAATAAATATTACTAACAGGATATGAAGGGAAGGGAAGGGAAGGGAAGGAAGATAGAAGAAGGAAAGGAAAGGAAAGGAAAGGAAAGGAAAGGAAAGGAAAGGAAAGGAAAGGAAAGGAAAGGAAAGGAAAGGAAAGGAAAGGAAAGGAAAGGAAAGGAAAGGAAAGGAAGATAGAAGAAGGGAAGGGAGATAGACAAAGGAAAGGAAAGGAAAGGAAAGGAAAGGAAGATAGAAGAAGGGAAGGGAGATAGACAAAGGAAAGGAAAGGGAAGGGAAGGAAGGGAAAGGAAAGGAAAGGAAAGGAAAGGAAAGGAAAGGAAAAGAAAGGAAAGGAAAGGAAAGGAAAGGAAAGGAAAGGAAAGGAAAGGAAGACCTATATCTATATCATCTATACCTTTATCCAGCCACCATCCATCCATCCATCTATCTATCTATCTATCTATCTATCTATCTATCTATCTATCTATCTATCTATCTATCTATCTATCTATCTATCTATCTATCTATCTATCTATCTATCTCTATCTATCTATCTATCTATCTATCTATCTATCTATCTTTCTTTCTTTCTTTCTATCTATCTATCTATCTATCTATCTATCTATTTATCAAACTATCTATCAAACTATCTATCTATCAAACTATCTGTCTATCAAACTATCTACAGTATATTTATCTATTGCTATAGCTATCTACTATATATCATCTATCTATAGCTATATCTATATCATCTATAGCTATAGCTATATCTGCATGAGTGGGTGTGGGTGTACATGCAAATACATGTACATGCACATACACACACACACACCTACACCTACACATATAGTATTATATGTAGCATTCGTTTTTAAGTAACTGATTCATAAGTCACAAATTGCATTAGCTCTTTCACCCACTAAGTCATTAGGGCTATCAATCTGGCTTTCCAATTGAAAGGGGAAATCTCTTAACCATACAATGGGGTGGAGGAACATCCATTTCCATTATCCAGTAATCAGTTTCCATGTTCTGGGCATCTGCTTCAAATGACTACGGACATCTGCAAATAGTAAACTCCGTCTCAAAGTGCAATTAATGTAATTACTTCTTCCTTGGACATCCCAACTTCAGAACATTGCAGAAACATATGTTCTGGCACCAGTGACGAATCCCCCTCTTGAAGAGTACTCAATCAAGGACATAAAAGCTTTTCTACTACAGGTTAAGTCTAACTTGTTTCAACAGATTTAAAAAAAAAGACAGAAAAGGAAGAAATTCTCCAGTAAACAGCTAGTTGTGTGGTTTCTTAGAGATAAGGATCCTTCTTTATGAAGGGGAGTTTGTTCTGGGTGGAGAGCAAATCTTGTTTATTATAGAAATACAGATTAGTCCTCAATTTACAACAGTTCGTTTAGTGACCTTTCAAAGTTAGAACTGCACCGAAAAAAGTGACTTATGACTGTTTTTCACACTTAACAACTGTTGCAGCATCCGATGGTCATATGATCAAAATTCAGACATATGACAACTGACTCCTATTTGTGACGGCTGCAGTGTCCTGGGGTCACGTGACCCCCTTTTGTGACCTCCTGACAAGCAAAGTCAATGGGGAAGCCAGATTCATTAACAACCGTGCTAAGAATAGAATAGAATAGAATAGAATAGAATAGAATAGAATAGAATAGAATAGAATAGAATAGAATAGAATAGAATAGAATAGAATAGAATAGAATAGAATAGAATAGAATAGAATAGAATAGAATAGAATAGAATAGAATAGAATAACAGAGTTGGAAGGGACCTTGGAGGACTTCTAGTCCAACCCCCTGCTCAGGCAGAAAACCCTATACCATTTCAGACAAATGGTTGTCCAATCTCTTCTTAAAAACTTCCAGTGTTGGAGTGTTCACCAATTCTGGAGGCAGGTTGTTCCACTGATTAATTGTTCTAACTGTCAGGAAATTTCTCCTTAGTTCTACGCTGCTTCTCTCCTTGATGAGTTTCCATCCATTGCTTCTTGTCCTGCCTTCAGGTCCTTTGGAGAATAGCTTGACTCCCTCTTCTTTGGGGCAGCCCCTGAGATATTGAAACACTACTATCATGTCACTCCCCGTCCTCTTCATTAAACTAGACATACTAAGCTAACAACTGCAGCGATTCACTTAACAGGAATACCATAGTTTATATTCTCTTCCAGCTATCATCTCCCAGCATCTGTCACTTGAGGTGACTACCTCGTTCTTCCTAATAGTACTCCCGACCCAGCCCCTAACACTTGTTCAGTCATTGCTTTCCTACTGTTTCCACAATCTGGAGGCAATGTGTGTGTCATCTTTGTAGAACAATGAATATTTTCTGCCTGTGGCACCTGCCCTGTGGAGCATCGTTCCCCCGCGCCAAGGTCAGATGGCCTCCATCTTTGCCAACCTTCCAGAAGTCCCTTAAAACCGGGCAGTGTCAACCTGAAGGTCACAAGGGAACGGTGATCTGATGAGGTGGTGCCCCAAAGGTGCTTTTCCAAGAGACAACTGGACCTTATGTGTTTTTTTTTCTTGAAGATATTTTGCTTCTCGTCCAAGAAGCTTCTTCAGTCCTGGTGGTGCCATTGTTTGTAATCTGATGCTCTCTCTTAGCCTTTTATCATTAATAACATCCATTCTTGTACTTCCTGGATGGGTTGTTCTTTTTTTTTTTTTAATTTCTTTTTTATGGTTTCTTTGCACGCCACCCAGAATCACATCATGTGAGGTGGGCAAGTCATAATAATAGGATAAATACATATATAAATATCCAGACAGCAGGGAATGCTGGGAACCCGCTCTCAAATTCTCCCTATTTACTTCCTCAGGTGGCCTTTACAGTGTAATATTTACCTATGAGAGGCTGCTGGAAATTTGAATTAAGAAAAAGGACTAATGGAAGCCAACTCTATAGGAACATCACGAGGATGGAAATAACGATGGGAAATCACGAAATGGGATGGGGCTTCCTAGTCTCAACATCTGGTTCCTGAGCTGGTCTCTCTCTGTCTCTCTGCATGTGTCTAATGGAAGCTCTTTGTTTCTGTTAAAAAAAAAACATTTCCTGAGATTCAGTGGGACATATTTCTTAGAAACGTGCCTAGAAGTGTACAGCAACTTGGAGAAAAAGATAAGGTCTATCGTAAATATTTCAGTTTGGTTGCATGAGGTCTACGCATAGCAACTAGGCAGGGCCTGAAAAATCTACCGGTTGTTTGTTTTTTTCAATTGAAGATTGTATTGATTTTCTCTTACATACATATGTTAAGTTTTTCAACCAACGAGCTGTCTGGAATCAACAATACTAATACGTATTCCATTCCTAATCCTTCATTCTTTCTTCCAGCCAATAGTAGAATAAGTCCCAAGTTTGATAGTAATCTGTATCTTCTTTATCCTTCAATCTCAAAGTTAATCTGTCCATCTCCGCGCATTCCAATATTTTTCTGATTATTTCTTCTTCTGGTGGTAGGGCTTCATTTTTCCAATATTGGATTGGATTTATTTCCAATATGTGTAAAATCAAATATAGGCTTTGTTTGTTCATCTTTTCAGGCATTATACCTAATAAGAAAAGTTCAGGTTTGAAATCAACATGTTCGCCTAATATTTTTTTCTAACCAGGCATGTATATTTTCCCAATAAGCCTTTGCTTTGCTACATGTCCACCAAATGTGATAGTGCGTGCCTGAATTATGCTTACATTTCCAACATCTATCTGGCATATTTTTAAACATTTTTGCTAATCTTGCTGGTGGCAAGTGCCATCTATAAAACATTTTACATAAATTTTCTTTATACGAAGTTTCCATTGTTGACTTATAGTTTCTCTCCCATAATTTTTGCCAGTTTTCTAATTCTATATTGTAACCAAAGTTTTTCGCCCATCTAATCATTGTTTCTTTAACTTGTTCGCTTTCCATTTCCAAAATTAACAAAAAATTATACTACTTGTCATCTCACAATGGGAAAGACCAATTGTGTCAAGATGTAGATGCTTACTACATTACTTTGGTGCTCGGGACCTCTTTTGGAATACCCAGCTTCTAATTTCCTGGACACGTTTCATAGCTGAGTCTCAGGAGAAAGTTTAAATGCATCTTGAAGGCCTAAGTGGGATGATAGCTTGGTAACACAGTGTGAGGTCCCAGTCCCTTACTTAAACTTGAGATACCATATCAATCTAATCAGATAACCCAAACGGAGATTTCTTGATCAAGCGGCACTTTATTTGATCAAATTAAGCAGCTGGGTGGCCAACAATCTGGAACGCTGGCAGAGTTACGTCCAGAAGAAAGTTGGTAGCATTGCTTTATAAACTATGTTAGCCAATGAAAATCAGATAACAGAGCTATTATATCATAAGAAAGACATCAATCACTCCTGTACACTCCCTTATTCCCTCCGTCAGTATATCCCACCCATGTACATGTTTCCCACACTTGCATGAAATTTCTCTGGTGCAGAAGCTGATTACCAAAAGCAAGAAAGCAACAGTTAGACTAAACAATTTCCCTTTGTTCCAGAACCCTTCAACAGAGTATATCTGCAGTGCTAATAATAGATGGATAAGGACCCACAAATAAGGACCCAGATTCTATTGTTAGTATCTCCTCTTAAAGTGGGAGATGAACTGAAAGAGTCTACTGGAAACTCTGCATATTCCTTACGGTCAATGCTAGCATAGGTGAACAAATGACCAAATATGACCTCAAATCCTGCTTATTAAAACAATTCACTTTTCACACTTACAACTGAGCTGAGGTTAACAACAACAACAACAACAACAACAACAACAACAACAACAACAACAACAACAACATAATAATAATAATAATAATAATAATAATAATAATAATAATAATAATAATAATAATAATAATAATAATAATAATAATAACTAATAATAATAATAATAATATACTAATAATAATAAAATTGAAAGGGACCTTGGAAGGACCCTATCTCTTCTTAAAAACTTCTTAAAAACTTCCAGTGTTGGAGCATTCACCGCTTCTGGAGGCAGGTTGTTCCACTGGTTAATTGTTCTAACTGTCAGGAAGTTTCTCCTCAGTTCCAGGTTGCCTCTCTCCTTGACTTGTTTCCATCCGTTGCTTCTTGTCCTGCCTTCAGGTGCTTTGGAGAATAGCTTGACTCCCTCTTCTTTGGGGCAGCCCCTGAGATATTGGAACACTGCTGTCATGTCTCCCCTCGTCCTTCTCTTCATTAAACTAGACCTACCCAATTCCAGCAACTATTCTTTATAGGTTTTAGCCTCCAGTCCCCTGATCATCTTTGTTGCTCTTCTCTGCACTCTTTCTAGAGTCTCAACATCTTTTTTACATCCTGGTGACCAAAACTGGATGCAGTATTCCAAGTGTGGCCTTACCAAGGCATTGTAAAGCGGTATTAACACTTCACGTGATCTTGATTCTATCCCTCTGTTCTCTTTCTTTGCTTTCCAACACACAGACCCTGCATGAAGATGAATAAGCCAAAGTCTCCATCTCAAGAAGTTAAAAGACTGGTTTGAGTTCTTAAGCGAAGATTGCTGTGTGGCTGAGGTTTTTGTAACCATATTCCATTTCTTCTCAATAAATCTGATTGAAATAAACTGTGAGAAGTTTTCAGACAAGGGCTTGACAGAGAAGCTAGAAATAAGAAAGGCTTTAGCTGTTTCACCCTTGGTTGACCCCAAATTCGGTGATCTAGGTATCTCTCCTGCCCGGTAAGCATGTCTATGGGTTGTTTTCTGCTCTAAAAGCCGTAATAAAGATTTGTTATTGTTTTAGTATTCAGATAACAAGCCGGCCTTGAGTGTTGATATCCCGGATTTAATATCCTGGATGTGACTAGTGTTTTAAAAACAAAACAAAATCAACTTGGCCAAAGTTGAAGGGAGGAGATATCAAGTACTTTTTTCCTTCTGTTGACTCAATGTTTTGCTAACCCTATTATCTTGGCTGCCAAAAATCTAAAAAAAAACAAAAAACCCCTCTCTGTACTTCTTTCCTGCCATTAAAGGGGTCAGCCAGATTTTGGATATAATATGCATGTTCTGGTAAGCCCACTTAACAGTCCACTCCAAAGCCTGAAGGGAAATTGTCCTTACCAGTATACAAACCAAGTTCTGATTAATTTGAGGACAACAATAAATTCTTTCAGGTTCTCTATTATGTTGAACTATTTAAGATTTTCTATCCCTGGCTTCCATAGATTTCCATTTGAAATTCACTGACGTGCCAAGTGAATCGTTTTAATCTTTCTTTAGCATTCGGTGTACAAGTGCTAAATGTTAATGCTAAATCCAATGTTATTGTTGTTGTTGTTAGTTACGAAGTCGTGTCCGACCCATCGCGACCCCATGGACAACATTCCTCCAGGCCTTGCTGTCCTCTACCATCTTCTGGAGTCCATTTAAGCTCACGCCTACTGCTTCAGTGACTCCATCCAGCCACCTCCTTCTCTGTCGTCCCCTTCTTCTATTGCCCTCCATCTTTCCCAGCATTAGGCTCTTCTCCAGTGAGTCCTTCCTTCTCATTAGGTGGCCAGTATTTGAGTTTCAACTTCAGGATCTGGCCTTCTAAAGAGCAGTCGGGGTTGATCTCCTCTAGGACTGACCGGTTTGATCGCCTTGCAGTCCAGGGGACTCGCAGGAGTCTTCTCCAGCATCATAGTTCAAAGGCCTCAATTCTTTGGCACTCAGCCTTTCTTATGGTCCAACTTTCACAGCCATACATTGCAACTGGGAAAACCATGGCCTTGTCTGTCTCTGTGTGTGTTTGAGTTGGTGTTGAGCGTTGAGTGTGGGAAACTAACTGGATTACTCCCTGCACAAAATCCAGAGGGGTTGATGTTTCTTAATCTCAGCAACTCTTAAGTTGTGTGGACTCCAATTCCCATGACAGCTGAGAAATTCTGGGAGTTGATATCCAGGCATCTGAGACATGCTGAGGCTAAGAAACTTTGTATTAGGCAATATTTCCTGAATTCTGGCCGCTGTGCCTGGAGAATCACTAGATACAGTTGCCCTAATCGAAGGCTTAAATGTGGATTACGTTGGGATCTTATGGTCTGTGGGGAGAAATGAACAGAGGATTTTCACCTAATTTTGGCGTGCGTGTGGGTTTGCTTATTTCCAAGTTAACCAACGGCTTATTTCAAGTCAAACGAACAATGAAGCGGTGCCACAGCCATTTGGTTATGTGCTAGGGTTTTTTTTTTTTTTTTTCTTTTTAGTTTTAAATTTCTTGCGTGGGATGTTTTTAATTTGGACAGGAGCAATAGTTTTCCTGTTGTTGCAGTGCCAATAAGTCACAAGCCAAACCTTGCTTCTTGTTTTCATCCCGAGTTAGAACACAATGCAATAATCACCTAACCCAGAGAGAGGAAATATTTGCATCATAATGAGTTTTCCCAACATCTTTTGAAAATAAATAAATAGGATTTTCCTGGCTTGTACCTCATGTTTTTGGCCTGAGAAAGTAAGTAAGTAAGTAAGTAAGAGGAACAGCTTTGGCAAGCTCTCTGGAGAATATCACCGCTGGCTTTGGGGATACAGTGTTATCCTGAACGATTGACATAATTTCCCCTGGAATAAACAGACCCTATCATGAAGGGTATAAACATCAGTACATGGTCCGACACGCATTACCCAGAAGGCATTTTGCCAACCCAGTGACAAAGAGTGGGGACAACTGGATCTCAAATGGTGGCAAACTTCAGAGGATGAGATCAGGGGACTTATGTGGGTCGTCTCATAATTTGGGGTGTCAATGGAAGAGGATATGTTTTTTTTTTCATTCGTTTTATTCCTTTGTAACATAAAATGTGAAAATACAACGATGCAAAGGATTTTAAAGCTTAACACTGTGAAGAAGCCACTTTTCTTTTGAGACTTCAGGACAATGATGCAGAAAAGACACATGGGAGATGGGTTTTATTTATGGAAAATTCAGCAGGGTTGTTGTGTGCCCAATGGTGGAAGAGTAATGCAATTTCCAGAATGGAAGAATAGATTGTCACCACTTGCTTTTTTTTAAAAAAAAAAAAATAGTTTTATTCATTTATAACACGAAATGTGAAAATAGAAAAGCAAATGGGAAGGGATGACAGTAAAACAAAAAAGGTGTGAAGAAAGGGAGGGGAAGAAACAAAAGGCATTGACTTCCAACTCTTCTCCGTTGCAGTAAAATCAGACATTAAAATCAAATCTCAACATTTTACATTTCCATAGTGGTATGTGTTCTGTTCGCAACACAGACATGAAGACGAGGCAGTTTGATGCAAAAGATGTTCTTTATTGTGCATGTGCACTGAACAGAAGCATGTGGATAGATTGAACAGAACTAACACAGAATCAAGCACTAACAACAGCAACAAGCCACACTGGCCACTCCTTCTTATATTCCCTTGCAAGGGAATGCTCAGCCAATCGATGCAGGCTATTCTCCCGCCTCGCGCATGTGCGCGAGGCTGGAGACAGCCTGTCTGGGTCCCGGGCAGACACGTGGTCTGTCCGGGTCTCTGCAAGGGTCCCGGGCAGACATGTGGTCTGTCCGGGTCTTTGCAACCCATTTCCAGTCTTCCTGGGCCTTGCTGAATGACTCAGCAAGGCCCAGCCTCTCTGCAGACTTTCTGAGCCTTGCTGAATAACTTCAGCAAGGCCCAGTACATAACAGTATGCACTGGCCATTTCTATATTGGCAAATCAGTCTAACCGGTAAAACCCAAAATCATAATGTCCTTTTTTTCCCACCTCAAGCACAAAGTCCAGAAACGGTTTCCAAGTAGAAACAAAAGTACTTTATGTTCTTTTTTTATCAGCACAGTCAAGTTGGCCATCTCTGCTCATTCCATCAGCTTTTGTAAGCCTTCGTCTGTGGTGGGAGTCGAGGCCTCCTTCCACTTTTGTGCACCATATATAGAATCAGAGTTCCACATTTTTTTCCCCCAGTTCTCTTTCCATCAGACCCAGAAGGAAAGTTTCTGGTTTATTCTTTATGTTCGCTTTCAGAATTTTCTGCATTAATATATGAATTCTACGCCAATATTTCTTTGCCAATGGAAGAGGATATTTATAGCTCAAGGTTGAACTCCTGGTCCCTGGTGTGGTTGTTTTCTTGCAGACTTTTCATCATCCAGCTAGGTAGCCTCATCAGTGCAGGACTGATGTTACCTAGTTGGGAATGAAGCTTTTGCAAGGAAGCAACCAAGCTCGGAGAGCACTAAGGATCCTGCATTCAGGGTGTGTCAGTGATGTCTCCTTTGCCTTCAGAGGTAATCTTGGAACGGCTTGCCTTCAGAAGTTGTGGGTGCTCCATCACTGGGGGCTTTTAAGAAGAGATTGGACAGTTACTTGTCTGGAATGGTATAGGGCAGGGGTCTTCAAACTTGGCCCTTTTATGCCTTGTGGACTTTAACTCACAGAATTCCTCAGCCAGGCACGCTGGCTGAGGAATTCTGGCAGTTGAAGTCCACAAGTCATAAAAGGGCCGAGTTTGAAGACCCCTGGTATAGGGTCTCCTACTTGAGCAGAGGGTTAGACTAGAAACCCTCCAGGGTCCCTTCCAACTCTGTTATTCTGGCTTCGAAAAGAATACTTATCTGCAGCTCTAGGGTCATTCTCATATTCTCCATTGTGGTGTCTTTTGGAAGGAAATTGTAGTCTTCTAATTCTAAGGAGCTGCACTTCCTATTTAGGGGAGTTTACATTAATCTTATTCATGTTATTTCTTTACTTGATAATCTGAGGACATAATGGGTTGAAGAATTAAACATTTTATCCTTTATACAGCACTACTGGAAATCACGCTGATCACCCTAGAATACAGTTACAATAATAGTTTTGCATCGATATGTTTACCAGTGTGATGGATTAGCCATCAAAGTTACTAAAGAATAACAGGCACAGCAGTTTCAACTGCAACCTCTGTGGGAGATATATATATAGTGTTGGTTTCTTCCTACCCAAGCTGATTAAAAGTCAACAATAATAAGTCTCATTACATTGATCTTTAGCTTCTGAATCTTCCCGGCATTTTCAAAGCAAGATTTGGAGATGGGTCTGTTTTCAGATTAACTGATGAGAGTCTTCAGAAGCCTTTTTTAAGCAAACAATTTGATTTCGTTCTTTCACAGAGCTGAAATCTTCTTTGCACTCATCCATTTTTCTCCTTTAGCTTCTGTGACCTTTACTTTTTAATGCCAAGACTTGTCCCTCTCTCATTTCTCTTAAAATGGATGGCTTTATTCCCCTTTGTGCTACTTCTTATGAAACGTTGCCTGTCTTGTGAGCAGAAGACTCTCTGACATATGGAGCAAAGGACATCACATTGTTTCCAAATTTCATTTTATAGTACAGCCTCAAGCCAACTAGCACAAATGTCTCTCTTGAATATTCTGGTTCTCTCTCTCTCTCTCTCTCTCTCTCTCTCTCTCTCTCTCTCTCTCTCTCTCTCTCTCTCTCTCTTTCTCTCTCTCAACTAGTCTAAAAATTCGAGTCCCAGGTATCAGTGTTTTAATATGTCTTTTTTTTACAAACTTTACAATGCCTTGGTAAGGCCACACTTGGAATACTGCATCCAGTTTTGGTCACCACGATGTAAAAAAGATGTTGAGACTCTAGAAAGAGGGCAGAGAAGAGGAACAAAGATGTTTAGGGGACTGGAGGCTAAAACATATGATGAACGGTTGTGGGAACTGGGTATGTAATCTAATGAAAGTGGTGACATTGATAGTAGTCTAAGGGGCTGCCACAAAGAAGAAGGGATCAACCTATTCTCCAAAGCACCAGAAGGCAGGACAAGAGGCAATGAATGAAAACTAATCAAGGAGAGAAGCAGCGTAGAAATAAGAAGGTGACAGGATAGCATATTCCAGTATTTAAGAGGTTGCCACAAAGAAGAGGGGTTCAACTTATTTTCCAAAGCATCAGAAGGCAGGACAAGAAGCAGTGGATGAAAACTAATCAAGGAGAGAAGCAACCTAGAAATAAGGAGAAATTTCCTGACAGTGAGAACAATTAATCAGTGGAACAGCTTGCCTCCAGAAGTTGTGGGTGCTCCAACACTGGAGGTTTTTAAGAAAAGACTAGGCAGCCATTTTTCTGGAATGGTATAGGGCAGGGGTAGACAACCTTGGCTCTTTTATGACTCGTGGACTTCAACTCCCAGAATTCCTGAGCCAGCATGGCTCAGCTTGGAAACCTCTCCCTTTCCCCTCAGCGTGGCTGGCTCAGGAATTCTGGGAGTTGAAGTCCACGAGTCATAAAAGGGCCAAGGTTGCCTACCCCTGGTATAGGGTCTCCTGCTCAAAGAGGGGGGTCAAACTGGAAGACCTCCAAGGTCCCTTCCAACTCTGTTCATAGTTTTCTTTATATATAACAAGTTCTATTGAATTTTTTTTGTTTTACAACCAAATGCTTAGGACTCATCGTGGAGATAGGGCACTCCATAGAACAAAATAGAAAATATAATCATACATGAACAATTTAAGTTACTTCTTTAAAATTTCCCTCTCTATTTTATCAATCAAGAAAAAAAAAACTATCAATAATATTTCCACCCGTTTTCGAGCTTAATTAACTATTAACATATTCCAATTTGGCATTACATAAACATATAGTATACAATTCGGGTATCCATATAATATAGATTATTCCTAACCTATAGTTGATAGTTCATAGTTGATGCTTAGTTTAAAAAAAAGCTTCTAGTTTGCATACCTACTTAAAAGATGTCGCACTGCATAGATTTATATGTGATTAGTCTTTAAAAAAAATACAGAAACCAAGACCAAACGTGAACGAAAGTTTCATTTCTGTGCCGAATTAATGTATTGATGTATTAAAAAGCAATTGTATGCATGTTGGCTTCAGTTTATTGAAATTATTTGAGGAGAGGGAGGATGGTGACTTCCATTTTGCTATTCCCATGTTGTGTATGAAAGTGCATACAATGGGAAACAAAGTTAGTAGAAGGGACCAGAATGTTCTCTCTGTTTCCCTCATGCCTTGTAAATAACCTCTTAACTCAGATCCTAGTTGGAGGCTCACACCCACTTTCTGTTAATGTAATCTAAAGTTAAGTGGACTAAGGTCAACATGCCTCAGGAGGAACCATACAACTTCCTTTGTCTAAAAATAAGACCTCCCCCAGGAAAACTGGTCTCGGGTGCCATAGAGTAATAATCAAGACAGATAATCCACGGTCATTTGCTTGAAAAGTTTGGTGTGTGTTTTTTTTAAAGTAGGCCAACACAAAGCTGTGTCACTGACGCATCGACAAATTAGAAAAAAAAAAAATTAAGTCAGACTTCCATGCAGACACGGAAGATGTGGGTTTGCAGCTAATCTGGAACTCTCCAATCTGCCGGGAAAGGGGGAAGGCTGGAATTTGAATTCTTGACCTACATAGGAGTCGGATTCAGCTAAGCTTGACCTTTTCCCAGATGGAGATTCCCATGGATCTTCAGTCTGTAGAGAATTAAAGAGGTTGACCCTGAAAGAGACAGGAAAGATCTGTTGCTAAGGTAATAGGACAGTGGCGGCGAACCTATGGCACACGTGCCAGAGGGGGCACTCAGAGCCCTCTCTGTGGACACGCACGCCATCACCTGCCTTCCCCTGCAGTCCCCTCCTCACCAGGAGCCCCCCCAGAGGAGAGTCACCCCCGGATGTGGCCTGCGTGGAGCAGCGCAGCCAAAGACTTGGCAGCCGGGCAGTGGGGACAAGACTCCGCCCTGTGCGCAGATGATGCTGCAGGGTATGGGAGGAGGGCGTGCCCTCCATGGTGCTGCTGGGCTGCCTGGGCGATCTGCTGCGGTGGGCTGCGGAGGTGGTGGGTAGCCCTGCAGGTGGGCGGGGTGGGACGGGGCACTGCAGGGGCGCTGCAGGGCAGGGTGTGGGTGGGGCGGGGTGGGGACGGTTTTGGGCACTCGGTCTCTAAAAGTTTCGCCATCACTGTAATAGGAGATAAATGCTGCAGAAGGTCTCTGATTCTTGATCTGTCCTATGTTGTAGGAATGACAAGATCCTTCTGGAAGTTCTGCTGCTTCCCTGTATCGGTAATCATCGTTGCTTGAAACCACAACTCCTAGATACCTGCCTCCCTCACCACAACCCAAAGAGGTTTCAACCTCTACCATACCCATTGCTGCTACTAGTAATTAGTAATAGCCCTAGTAACATGGGCTGGAAATCTGCAGAGCTGGTGATACTTGGAGGTGTCTCTCCATTATGTCTTCGTCAGCTGCCTCTGCCTGGATTTCTGTAGGTCTGGAGGCGTTATTCCTGTTTTCAACAGAGTCTATCTATTTTCCAAAGCACCTGAAGGCCAGACAAGGAATAAAGGATGGAAACTGATCAAGGAGAGATTCAACCTAGAAATAAGGAGAAATTACCTGACAGTGAGAACAATCAACCAATGGAACAAATGTTGCCTTCAGATGTGGGAGCTTCATCACTGGAGGCTTTCAAGAAGAGACTGGACTGCCATCTGTCTGGAACAGTATAGGGCAAGGGTGTCAAACTGCCGGCCTTCAGGCCGAATGCGTCATGGCGAAACCGCTCCCACCCCATTGCCGGCAATGGAAAAAAAGTCGCAATACGTCGTGACACGTCATGTGACGTGGCGAGTTCGACACACCTGGTGTAGGGTCCCCTGCTTGGGCAGGGGGTTGAACCAGATCAGGAGTCCCCAACCTATGGGCCTTGGGCTCTTGGACAGTGGGCCGCGGAAATGGCTGACCGCTGCACGCACGTATAGGTGCGCATTCCCCCCACTCCGCCCCATTCGCTCATGTGTATAGGTGTGAACAGTGCCGCTAGCATGGGGCGAGTGTCTGCAGCCCATTTGCGCATGCGCGAAGAGGGCCACTAACCTGGGTGGGTTGCACGGCCTGTTTACGCATGCACAAACGGGCCGCTAGCTGCTGTGGGGGGCACGGCCGTTCACGCATGCGCACGGCGCCAATGCATGCCGCATGCGTGAACGGGGGCACTAACTCTCCTCCTATTTTCCTCATAACAACAATGTTGTGAGATGGGTTGGGCTGAGAGAGAGAGAAAGAGTAATTGGCCCAAAATGATCCAGCCGGCTTTCACTTCCATGAAAGGATTAGAACTCAACCCTTCCAGTTTCTAGTTCAGCCGTTTTCCCATTACCCCAAATGGATCCTAAGATTATAGTGACTGCTTCATCAGCACAACAATAATTTGAACTGGATCCAAGTGAAGATACAAACACAGTTGTCACCTGCATTTTATTCCATGTTTGTTCAAGCTGTAAACCACATTCGGCTGAATCGCTAGAAGAGAGTGTGTAGGGATGCTCATTGGAAAGATTTAGACAAATTATTTGAAGTATAATATGACATAAAGTCAGAACTGTGCCAGGATTACCCTAATTTGCTGAAAATTTAATCTCAGCCTGAGAAATGGCTTCCTTCGTTTTATATTTCCCTTGGACCCATTTAAAATTCTTGAGCGTTCTTCAGGAAGAATTTTGCCATCCCTCTCTCTAACGTGGGAAAAAAATATACATGAACAGCTTTCACTTACTGTTTTTCAATCAGAATGGAATGATATTTTCAAGGAATTCAGAACATTAACAGCCGAGGAAGCGAGCCAAAATCCAAAGAAGTGAATAACTTTAAAATGGGCTTTAAAAAAAAAAAAAAAATGCCCGTTTCCTTTCCTTTCTTTTTTTGCTTTTCAGCAAGGTCGCATTTATAGAAAATCTAAAATGTGTTCTGTACAATGACATAGTGCAGGGGTCCCCAACCCCCAGTCCGTGGACCAACACCAGTTCGTGGCATGTTAGAAACCGGTCCACGCAAACAAGTGAAGCCCCATCCGTGGGATGCAGGCAGCACATGAAACCACACCCCTTCCAGTCCATGGAAAAACCTCTCTCCACGGAACCGGTCCCTGGTGCCCAAAAGGTTGGGGACCCCTGACATAGTGGCCAACCAACTGAAAGAGATCAAGCTACAGTTCAGTACCTCGAACTGGAGACTTAACAGGACGTGCCCTGTGGTCACAAAGACATGGCAATGACTAGATCAAATCAATCCTTAATAACAAATCATGTTTTGGATCTTTTTCCTGCTATATCAGAGTCAGTGATGATATAGATGTCATTGCTGTCAGCATTAAAAACCTAATTCCTTCCATTTATTGCTTTGTATAGGGTCATATTTTCACTGGAAGAACAGTGAAGAACAGGGGAGATACTAATACTAATACTAATACTAATACTAATACTAGTACTAGTACTAGTACTAGTACTAGTACTAGTACTAGTACTAGTACTAGTACTAGTACTAATACTAATACTAATACTAATACTAATACGAATACGAATACGAATACGAATACGAATACGAATACGAAGAAGAAGAAGAAGAAGAAGAAGAAGAAGAAGAAGAAGGAGGAGGAGGAGGAGGAGGAGGAGGAGGAGGAGGAGAGGATAGGAGGAGGAGGAGGAGGAGAGGAGGAGGAGGAGGAGGAGGAGGAGGAGGAGGAGGAACGTTGGAGGTCATCTTGTCCAACCCCTGCTCAGGCAGGAAACCCTATACCATTTCAGACAAATGGTTGTCCAGTCTCTTCTTAAAAACTTCCAGTGTTGGAGCATTCAGAACTTCTGGAGGCAGATTGTTCCACTGATTAATTGTTCTAACTGTTAGGAAATTCCTCCTTAGTTCTAGGTTGCTTCTCTGCTTGGTTAGTTTCCATCCGTTGCTTCTTGTCCTGCCTTCAGGTGCTTTGGAGAATAGCTTGACTTGTGGCAGCCCCTGAGATATTGGAACACTGCTATATTGCATCCAGTTTGGGTCACCACATTACAAAAAAGATGTTGAGACTTTAGAAGTGAAGAGTGCAGAGAAGAGCAGCTTAAGATGATTAAAGATCTGGAAACTAAAAAAATATGAAGAACAATTGCAGGAATTGGGTATGGCTAGTCTAGAGAAAAAGAGGACTAGGGGGGACATGAAAGCAGTATTCCAGTATTTGAGGAGCTGCCACAGAGAAGAGGGACTCAACCTATTTTCCAAAGCACCAGAAGCCAGGACAAAAAACGTTGGATGGAAACTAATCAAGGAGAGAAGCAACCTGGAATTAAGGAGAAACTTCCTAGCAGTGAAAATAATTAACCAGTGGAACAGCTTGCCTTCAGAAATTGTGGGTGCTCCATCACTGGAGGTTTTTAAGAAGAGACTGGACAGCCACTTGTCTGAAATGGTATAGGGTCTCCTGCTTGAGCAGGCAGTTGGACTAGAAGACCTTCAAGGTCCCTTCCAGTTCTATTGTCACTAGTTTTGCTGAGGTGGCTAAATTTAGTGCTTTGGGCTTCTTTCTGAAGCAAAAAGGGGAACTGCTTCTGAATTGGGACTTCAAAGGTCTTTGGGAAACTACCTCAGGGTTCCTGGAAATCTCACTTCATTCTGACCTAAGTCAAAGCCTGAAGGAGTTTCTCTACATCTGTAATGTAGCTACTGTATTCGTGTCTATTGACTTCTGGGGTAGCATTTGCCTGCAACAGTAGGTTTGGCAACTTTCATGTTTAGCAATGTGAGCTGCAGGGGAAAGTGCTGGGATAATTTATACCATCATCTAGGAATCTAATTTAAATCTAAATCTGTACGACTTCCGTGGTGACACATAAGGATGAACTGCACCGCTGTGTTCAGTTTATTGCTCAAATGTCAGGAAATATTACCTCCAAAGAAGACACGTTGAAACAGGGCTGGTATTTTTACGCAACCCTGACATGATAATGTTGTGGGTGTAAAATATAGAATAGAATAGAGCTGGAAGGGACCTTGGAGGTCTTCTAGTCCAGCCCCCTGCTCAAGCAGGGGAACCTATACCATCTCAGACAAGTGACTGTCTAGCCTCCTTTTAAAAATCTCCAGTGATGGAGCGCCCACGATTTCTGGGGCAAGATGTTCCATTGGTTAATTGTCCTCACTGTCAGGAAGTTTCTCCTTAATCCCAGGTTGCTTCTCTCTTTGATCAGTTTCCAGCCATTGTTTCTTGTCCTGCCTTCTGGTGCTTTGTTGAATAACGTGACACCCTCTTCTTTGTGGCAGCCCCTCAAATACAGGGATACTGCTGTCATGTCTCCCTGATTTCTTCTTTTCTTTAGACTAGCCAAACCCAAGTCCTGCAGCCGTTCTTCGTATGTTTTAGTCTCCAGGCCTTTGATCATCTTAGTTGCTCTTCTCTGATTTTTTTCCAAACTCTCAACATCTTTTTTGTGATATGTGATATATATATTGTGACGTGTGTGTGTTTGCGTGTATTCTGGGACAGCCAGATAAAAAGAGAAAGCATTGGTTATTCTCTTACATGACAAGGGACCAGGTTATATGTGGCTCCACCTCTCCCTGAGGCTATCTGCCCTTCCTATCAGATCAGATAGGGCAGTCATATTTCAGATCCCTTCCCTAAAATCCCTAATTCACTTGGTGTAAATTAGAAGTGGCCTTTTCTGCACCTGTCCCTACATTAGGGAGCATATCCTCCTGTCAATTATTTGATATGTTCCTATCAGGTGCAAGAAATCAGGAGCCAGGACAGAGTTCAAAGTACTATAAATTTATTTCATGCTACCTATACGCAAGAATTTGATCTGCTAATGAGCAAAGCAAATTGGTACCAGATACGCGTCAACGGACTTCAAGGGAGGCTGGACTTCAGTCCTTGGGGTGGACGGTGTAGAGATTCCAGACTGATAATGCATTTGACCCTGCCCTCAGGCTCAGCCAGGTCATATCCTGCAGCTCCTGCCCTTTTAGCCTTTCAGAAGGTTATCCAGACCTGGATTTTTGCCCAGGTGCTGGATAGAATGAAAATGTTTGGAGTCAATTGTTGGGGCAACACAAGGAGGTGACGTTTTTGGTTGGGTTTTATGTCTTGATGGCTTTTATAGTTTGAAGTTTAGGGTTTTTACATTTTTGGGTTTTACCATTGTTGTGAGCCAGCCAGAGTTCTGTTTTAAAAAGGGCGGCCATATAAATCTTTTAAATAAATACAAATAAAGTCAGACCCGCAACCGAAGATGTGGTGCAAACATAAAAGCTTTATAAATGGAAGAGATTGCCAGAAAACCTGTAAAACTTGATGAATGCTGTCAAACGTGGAAGGCTGTTCTGGCACACCCCAAATCTGATTCTGTTCAGATTCTTGAAAATGCTTATGGATGCCAGGATGCAAATGGCCAGGGGCATATCTGAAGTGATGAGTTGCAGCTTTTAATTATTCTCCCAGCTTTTCCCAACCTAGTGGCTTCCAGATATAAAGATTAAATGAGCCTGCAAGACAGGAATTTCAGAAAACAATTTGTTAGAAGCTGGAATCCAAGAATCGAGCACAGTTCAATGGGCAAGGCCGTAGTCAACCTTTCAGGTATAATAATAATAATAATAATAATAATAATAATAATAATAATAATAATAATAATAATAATAATAATAATAATAATAATAATAATAATAATAATAATAATAATAATAATAATAATAATAATAATAATAACAATAACAACAACAACAACAACAACAATAATAACAATAATAATAATAATAATAATAATAATAAAGTTGGAAGGTACCTTGGAGGTCATCTAGTCCAACCCCCTGCTCAGGCAGGAAACCCTATACCATTTCGGACAAATGGCTGTCCAGTCTCTTCTTAAAAACTTCCAGTGTTGGAGCATTCACGCTTCTGGAGGCAGGTTGTTCCATTGATTAATTGTTCTCACTGTCAGGAAGTTTCTCCTTAGTTCTAGGTTGCTTCTCTCCTTGATTAGTTTCATCCGTTGCTTCTTGTCCTGCCTTCTGGTGCTTTGGAGAATAGCTTGACTCCCTCTTCTTTGGGGCAGGAGCGCGTCCTTCTCTTCATTAAACTAGACATACCCAATTCCAGCAGCTGTTCCTTATACTGTATGTTTTAGCCTCCAGTCCCCTAATCATCTTTGTTGTTCTTCTCTGCACTCTTTCTAGAGTCTCAACATCTTTTTTACATCACGGTGACCAAAACTGGATGCAGTATTCCAAGTGTGGCCTTACCAAGGCCTTGTAAAGTGGTATTAACACTTCACGTGATCTTGATTCATCTTCAGATGAAATCAGAATATGAGAAGAAAGAAGAAGCAAAGCATTATCAGAAAATGAAAGAACAGGTTTGACCTGACAAGTTTAAAACTGATTTGAAAGTGAATTTAAGCATGACAGACCATAAGTCTGTCATGGGAATAGATATGAAATAAATACATTAGACATACAAAAGTGGATGTCTTAATAATTACAAAGGATATACAAATAACAAATCAAGGGAGTGACCTGGATAATCTTCCTGTGTTTACAAAAGAGGCTTGTTAAAACTGTGAAGAATTTTGTAAGAAGGGACAAAGAAAAAAAAAAAGGTAAAGAAATCAAGTTTGAGGACCTTATTTGAAGGGACTAAAGACCAAGATTGTTAGAAGTAAAGGGAATGAATATAAAGTTGGCTTATTTGATCAAAGTTACAACAGATATGTTATCATCTCTGGTAATCCTTAATGGATTTTTGCTGACATCAGGGCTGAAATGACAAGGCTTTATGGATTTGTTTGTAGATCAGAGATGGGGTATGGGAAAAAGGATAATTTGTTGTATTTTAAGAGAAGGTGTTAAGTTACTAAAATTGTTTATACTTGCTGTGATGAAGAGGAAGTCCTTTCCATATATCAGTGGTGGCGAACCTATGGCACGGGTGTCAGAGGCAGCACTCAGAGCCCTCTCTGTGGGCACGCGCGCCGTCGCCCCAGTCCTAGGCCTTCAGCTGGGTTTTATAAAACCTTTTCGCTTTAGGCCTCTGCCGCCGTGTGCAAAAAAAAAAAAAAAGGTTCAATCAGTCAATTTCAACTTCTCGCGGGGAAAAAAAAGATCTTGCAAAGTTGGAATTGATTGATTGAACTTTTTAGTCCCACCCAGTCTACCGTTACCACCGCAGCCACGCCCACCCAATGGGCCACACCCACCCAATGGGCCACGCCCACCCAATTGGCCACACCTAGCTAATGGGCCACACCCACCCGGCACTCGACGATGCATAAGTGGGTTTTGGGTTGCAATTTGGGCACTCAGTCTCTAAAAGGTTCGCCATCACTGCCATATATATTTGTTTTTCTTTACTGTATTCTAATTTTTTATTTCTTTTCTTTTTTCCTTTCTTTTTTCCCCCCTCTTCATTTCTTTTTCTGCACCTCCTACTTTTTCTTTTTATTCTTTTTTTTTTTTAGTTTGCATTAGTTTTTTTATTTTGTAAGAGTAATTTTAAATAATTTTTAAAAGTTTGATATGGATTTGCCATTTTCTTTATTTGGCTATAACTTCCTGATAGTCTTTCAAGCAAGCATTAAGAAGGTTCAACCATGCTTAGCATTTTGAGATCAGTCAAAATGTTCCCAGATAACTGAACTGCTGCATTATATTTTTCAGTGTATCTTTCTTTTATTGGTTTTATTCCCCTGCTTCTGCCTCAAATCTGTTACCTTCCCGGAATGGAATTTAAGGTACAATGCTTAACAAATATTAAATAAACTCAGTAAGTTTAAAAATTTCAGTTTGGTTTGAACAACTTGATTTGACTTAGTAAGCTTAGTAAGACCCACACCTAGAATAGTGCATCCAGTTTTGGTCACCACATTACCAAAATAAAAATGAAAAAATGTTGAGACTTTGGGGGAAAATGCAATGAAGAGCAACTTAAGATGATTAAAGACCTGGAGACTAAAACATATGAAGAACAGTTGCAGGAATTGGGTATGGCTAATCTAGAGAAAAGAAGGACTAGGGATGACATGATAGTAGTGTTCCAGTATTTGAGGGGCTACCATAAAGAAGAGGGAGTCACCCTATTCTCCAAAGCAACCGAGGACAAGACCCAATGTCTTGGAGAGAAACTAATCAAGGAGAGAAGCAACCTGGAACTAAGGAAAAACTTCCTAACAGTGAGGACAATTAACCAGTGGAACGGCTTGCCTTCAGAAGTTGTGGGTGCTCCATCACTGGAGGTTTTTAAGAGATTGGATAGCCCCTTGTCTGAGATGGTACAGGGTCTCCTGCTTGAGCAGAGGGTTGGACTAGAAGACCTCCAAGGTCCCTTCCAGCTCTATTCTGAATTGAAATTGAAACTTTCACTATACAAAGATCCTCACTAACTGAATTCTAATGAATCTCCTCTAATACATTTCAGGATTCAAACCAACAGGAAAAACAAAATAAAAAAAAACCCTCTTCATTCTTTTTTTTTTTTCCTTATCCAGAGAAACCGTTTCTCCATTTCTCCTTCATGAAGCAAAAAAGCATTTAGATTATTATAAATCTCACAACCATCTAGAGTTGGTGCAAAGTTGTTCCCTATTGTGCGAATTCCAATAGGTCCATTCCCAACAATGTCAGCACCCTCTAGTGTGCAGCAGCAGTGAAACGTCCTCATGCATTTGGACACATTTATTTTGTCTCTCAAGAATAACTTAATAAAGTGTTAATTATATGGTAGGTGTTAACTGCCACTGATGGGTATCTCAAAGGGATTGTCTCTAATGTTTTGTGGGTTTTTTTCCTTTGAAATACGATGATACATTATATGAAGCTTCTTTAGGCAGCACCAAGCCTATAGTTCATATTTAGATAAGCTTTATTATCATTTTATACTGTGGGCACACTGGCACACATTAAAAATGAAATCCTGTTGCCTGCTCTCAAAAGTGTACACGTACATAACATACATATAGACATAATATATACATACATATGTCTTGAGGTTGTTTTTTTTGATGCACCCTGTTGGCCCAAATATGGGAAGAAGAAATATTTTGCCTGTATCAGCCCAATCTAGGGCTATCCACAGGCAGCAGTCACTACTGTGATATTATTTGTGCGCTAGGGGTCAACACAGCTGCCTAACGTGCAAGCAGCCCATGTTCAAATCTCAGAAGGGTATGGCTGGCTGATGAGAGCTAATTAGCTCGAAGTAGCTATCCCAGTCCCCCTTTAACTCTTTGTTAGCAATCCAAAAAATTTTTAGCAACTGCTGCCTGTGGATAGCCCTAGATTGGGCTGATACAGGCAAAAGATTTCTTCCTCCCATATTTGGGCCGACAGGGTGCGTCAAAAAAAACAAAACACTCAAGACATATCTCCTCCCCTGTCTCTTCCCTCCCTGATACAGCTGACAAAGTGAGAAAGAGCCTGTGGCCTAGGGGTCAACACAGCTACCTAACGTGCAAGCAGCCCAGGTTCGAATCTCAGAAGGGTATGGCTGGCTGATGAGAGCTAATTAGCTCGAAATAGCTATCCCAGTCTTTGTTAGCAATCCAATTTTTTTTAGCATACATACATATGTATATACCTACACCCACATATAAATACATATACATATTAATCACTGCCCATCTTGAATACATTTTGATTCCACATTTTGCTTCCAAAATTGACTTACAATGTCTCTCCAAGTCACGTTTGATCTGCCCTTCAATGTCACCAAAGAAAGGAGCAGCAGTTACCTCAGGGCTGTTTGAAGACAGGTGGACTTCAACTCCCAGAATCCCCCCAGCCAGCTTTCCACTTTTGCTCTAGACCAGTGTTTCTCAACCTTGGCAACTTTAAGACAGGTGCACTTCAGTTCCCAGAATTCAATTCCTATAGCTGGCTGGGGAATTCTGGGAATTGAAGTCCACCCACCTTAAACTTGCCAAGCTTGCAAAACACTGTTGTACGGTATAATGCTCATATCTCGCAAGACAATCTGTAGGTCTAGAACTGAAGAAGCTTCCTGGATGAGAAGGGAAATATCTTCAAGAGAAAGAAAGTCCAGTTGCCTTTTGAAAAGCACTTTTGGGATAACCATAACCTGGATGAGTGAGAATTTCTATAGACAACAAGCCTATCTGTCAGCCAACCCAAGAAAGAGTCTCAACTCCATCACTAATGAAAGAACACTTTACTAAAGCCAAGTGGTTACAGCGTAGCAAAGCCGAATCTGATTTTTCCTACCCAAAGCATCTGGTTAACTCTTCCCTTCTCCCTGACAGTTAGAACAATCAACCAGTGGAACAACCTGCCTCCAGAAGTTGTGAATGCTCCAACACTGGAAGTTCTTAAGAAGAGACCGGACAACCATTTGTCTGAAATGGTATAGGGTTTCCTGTCTGAGCAGGGGGTTGGACTAGAAGACCTCCAAGGTCCCTTCCAACTCTGTTATTCTATTCTATTCTATTCTATTCTATTCTATTCTATTCTATTCTATTCTATTCTATTCTATTCTATTCTATATTCCAATATCTATTCTATATTCCAATATCTATTCTATTCTATTCTATTCTATTCTATTCTATTCTATTCTATTCTATTCTATTCTATTCTATTCTATTCTATTCTATTCTATTCTGTAATTCTATTCTGTTCTGTTCTATTCTATAATTCTATTCTATTCTATTCTATTCTATTCTATTCTATTCTATTCTATTCTATTCTATTCTATTCTATTCTATTCTATTCTATTCTATTCTATTCTCCCCCCCTCCCCCCAGATATCTTCCCTTGGCCAATTACATTCAAACGAATTGTTTTTGTAACTGTCCCTGGCTTGTTAAGCTGGAGGGTGTTGCATTCCATAGTGTGACCTTGGACCAGCCGGCAGCTCACACAAGACGGCATGATGAGTAGTTTCGATTCCCCTTATCCCCACCCCTCCCCTCCCTGCAGCTCCCTGGCATCTGGCAAAGCAGGGCTGGTGCAGCAGGATGACAGTTCAGACACTGTCTGAATTTCTCTCTGCTTTGCCTTATACCAGGGGTAAGCAACCTTGGCTCTTTTATAACTCGTGGACTTCAACTCCCAGAATTCCTGAGCCAGCCACGCTGAGGGGAAAGGGAGAGGTTTCCAAGCTGAGCCATGCTGGCTCAGGAATTCTGGGAGTTGAAGTCCACCAATCATAAAAGAGCCAAGGTTCCCCACCCCTGTCCTAAGTCCTCCTGTTCTAAGCGGTAAGCCTCCTAGACCAGGGGTAGGCAACCTTGGCTCTTTTATGACTCGTGGACTTCAACTCCCAGAATTCCTGAGCCAGCCACACTGAGGGGAAAGGGAGAGGTTTCCAAGCTGAGCCATGCTGGCTCAAGAATTCTGGGAGTTGAAGTCCACCAGTCATAAAAGAGCCAAGGTTCCCCACCCCTGTCCTAAGTCCTCCTGTTCTAAGCGGTAAGCCTCCTAGACCAGGGGTAGGCAACCTTGGCTCTTTTATGACTCGTGGACTTCAACTCCCAGAATTCCTGAGCCAGCCACGCTGAGGGGAAAGGGAGAGGTTTCCAAGCTGAGCCATGCTGGCTCAGGAATTCTGGGAGTTGAAGTCCACAAGTGTTAAAGTTGCCAAGGTTGAGGACCCCTGATATAGGGCAGGGGTGGGGAACCTTGGCTCTTTTATGACTCGTGGACTTCAACTCCCAGAATTCCTGAGCCAGCCACGCTGAGGGAAAAGGGAGAGGTTTCCAAGCTGAGCCATGCTGGCTCAGGAATTCTGGGAGTTGAAGTTATTATTATTATTATTATTATTATTATTATTATTATTATTATTATTATTATTATTATTATTATTATTATTATTATTATTATTATTATTATTATTATTATTATTATTATTATTATTATTATTATTATTATTATTATTATTATTATTATTATTATTGCTTCTTGCTCACACTTTCTTCTTTCCCAAGAGCGAATAATCTTTCCTTAACCTTCTCCTTCCCCAGTTAAGAGTTTATTCATCCCTTCCATATCTCCAAGGCCAAGTTTACATTCCATCACACATTCTCAAGAATGAAGGCGAATATGCATAGCCCAAAGCACACACACTCTGCTCCAGAGAACTTCCCTAAAGATGGGCTCCAGAATGAGTCCAAAAGCTCAGAAGACTAAATCTTGGGTCCCAGATTGGATCCTGCAACACATTTTCAAGCCCAAATCTTGGTCAACCTTTTAAAAAGTCCATGCAAAGTATGTTATTAAAATGTCATCAGCACTAAAGGAGACTGGCATTGTCACAACGCGAGGGGGAAGGTGTTAGTTTTTGGAACGGAGGTCTACTTGGTAACCAAGGTGGCAATGGACACAGAAATACACTGGAGGCTTTTTTATGTGTTTGTGTGTGTGTGTGTGTGTGCATTCTATATAAAGCAGGCATTTATGGAAGGTATTTACAACAGGGTGATTAACACACTGCTGGTGTTGGGTTACTGTATGTGTCCCTAGCAGCAACTTTGCCCTTGCTCTGTCCTCCTTTTCAGCCAGATGTTCCACCCCAATCTCACTTAAAGGATTGTCAAAGGACTATTATGACAATTAAATTTAATAGTGAAATAATGCAACTGTGGGAAGTCAGCCCCCCAGAGAAGGAAATATTAAAAGGGCAGAAAGATATATTTCCTCAAAGGATCTTAAAGAGGCAGAAAAGCATGCCCAGTTTTTTTAATAGCCCCAAGTCTCCCTCCCCCAAGCAGAAACCAGCTCTGTAGAAATGCAGATGTAAATAATCCAGGAAGGTTGGAAGCCCCCAGCTAGAAGCTTAGGAAGACAAAGACTCCTAAAATCTACATACCCCACCCAAACTCTAAGACAGGACATAATAGGATTAATCCACAGATGCCAAAGGGACACAGGTCAAAAGTACATGACACAGGAAATACAAAGCCTCAAACAGGAACAGGAAACAACCTCAAGAACCCCAAAGGGTATAAAAACCCACTCCTTACATGTGCTCTCTCTCTTTTCTTCCAGAGCCATCTTTCTGTCTGGCTCTCCTCTTCAATAAACTGCAACCTTCTTTCTAAAGCAGTCGCCATGTTGTTTATTCCCGGCTTGGACTGAACCATGATGAAGGCTTTTTCTTCAATACAACCAAACATATCAACAATCTGTCCAGGTCAGGGTGATCAAAAGAAGAGCAAAGAGGAGAAAAGATTCCAAGGGGATATAAGCACAGGCAGACAACATCCAAGTCTGGTTTCAGATGACCATGTCTTCCACGGCTTTCAGTTGAATCAATGCCTAAATCATGGGTGGCCAACTTTTTGACTTGCCTGGGCCCCGTTGAGTGAAGAGGAACTGCCTTTCCTTGCATATCAAATATATAATTGATTGCCTCAACTGGAGCCTTTAAGTAAGAACCATCCTCGATTCCATTTAGTGGGAAAGGTATAGTTTACTAAACGTCGAGTGGGAAACAGTAGAGCAAAGCCAGAACTGAAATACTCATGCCCAAATCTCGAAGTGTAACTTCCCCACCCCCACCCCCCACCGCCCTGAGGCACTTCCCCCTACTGGTCTCCCATTGTCCAACCATATTCGAATGTGGTGTTTTGGGAACGGTCTCCCCAACTCTGGGCTGGCCAGCATGCCATCCTGAGCCATTTGACTTTGACGTTGTGTCTCCAGAAGGTATGGTGGATATTGAATCTTTCCCCCCTCTCATCCAGCTCCCTCCCCCCAGAGTTCATGACAGACTGGCACCAAGCAATAGCAAGCACAGGCATGAGAGGGCAGTTCTGACAGTAATATAGTTTGCAATAGTAGTGAATATCTGTGGTCCGGGTGTAGGATGAGGGTGAAGGTTTATTCTCTGAGCTTGTGGGTTGGTTTCTGAATGTTTTGTTAGCAGGCTAGGTAACCTCTTCAGCAGAGTTTAGGGCAGAGGTCCCCAACCTTTTGGGCACCAGGGACCGGTTCCGTGGAGAAAGGTTTTTCCACGGACCGGAGAGTGCGTGGTTTTGTGTGCTGCCTGCATCCCACGGATGGGGCTTTGCTTGTTTGTGCGGACTGGTTGCTGGCATGCCGTGGCCCGGTATCAGTCCACGGACCGGGGGTTGGGGACCCCTGGTTTAGGGGATGTCAGTGTCAGTTTTTATAAGAGCTTGAGGTGTGGATGTGTCACATGAGGATTTTGTGATGGGTCTTGTGATGGGGATGTTACATCAGATTAGGGTCATCGGGAGGTGAACTGCTGGTGGGGGGACTTGCGTGGGTTGGTTAAGGGTCGGTGCCATCTCTGTTTGGCTATTTGGATTCTGAGAGGTTTGTAAGCTGGTTGTAATCTCTACCCACACTGACAACAAACAACACCAGTTCGATTGGAGCAACACTAAAATCATCGGCCACGCTATCACCTGCCATGCTCGTGAGTTCATTGAAGCTTGGCACTCCACAAGCAAGTCCATCAACAGACACATTGTCCTACAACCAGCCTCAGTAATATAATTAATGTAAGTAAATGCACATAATAATGGTAAAGGTTTACGATCTTGTGGGGACACATTACTAGCCGTCCAGGACTGCAGGTTGGACACACCTGGGCTAAATCATCCCATATTCATCTGAAGAAATCGGAAGTATTTCATTTAGTTTGGGACATATTTTCCTATCAGGGAAACGATGACAAAGAATCCGGATGGGATGCCCAAAGTTAGTTCCTGCTTTGCCTGGCCTTTAGGCAAATGTGCAAAAAACATTTAGGCAAATGTTCAAAATGGCATTTACATGTCTGGTGTGACAATGAGTAGATGACATAAGGCATCTGACCTGCCTTCTTGGGCATGGGATGGCCCCAAAGTCAATGCAAGCAAGCTGAAGAAGAATTTGGAAGAAGACCTCCAAGCTTTCTTGGAACTTGCCTGCTCCATTATTTGTCTGAAATATCTAGATTTTTTTTTTTTCAATTAGACATCAGTTTCCTTGGACAATAAGTTTGCACCACAAAAGGCCACAATATGGGGAGCAGAATCAGCTCTGAGTCTAAAGAATCGATGAAGCGATCACGAGAGCTTGAAAAAAGACTTCAGGAAGATGCAATCAAGGATTCTAGGACCGTCAAGTTGCTGCTGTTGGGTAAATATAGATATTTACATTTTGATCTTCAAATTGATTTGCCCACAGCTAGTCAGAGCTGCTTATTTTAAAATCTAGTGGGGCGCAAGAAGGAAAGGTTTATTTGAAAGTAGTGTGCAGATATGTTGCAAATCATAAATCTCATATCAGTTTTTTCTGGGGAAAAAAAAAACTGATTGTGGATTGTGATTTTGCTTCTAAATTGAGAACTGCAATCCAAAATGCTGTGAAGGTCCAAACTGCAGATGGAAGTCTGAACAAGGAGACTGTTCCTCAAATATTGATTGCTGGGTTATATGCACTGAAATCTCAGAATCTATTTGCTGAAGAAGAAATCTACACAAAAATGAATTTGAAAAGTTACATTTGAAATCTGTGTGAGAACCAGGGCTGTTGAACTAAGAAATTTGCTTATTTGGTTTATTTTGCTTTGTTTGTTTTCTTTTTAATTCAGGTTTGGGAATGTCAGTTTGCAACATGTCTTGCGGCCTAACAGGTGAATTATTCGATAAGGGAGATTTCCTTTTGGGAGGAAATAAATTAAAAAATAAAAGAGTGAACTATGTTAATGCATGGAATGTGTGTCTTTCTGTGTGTGTCATCTGTATATCTTTTAAACACGTGACTAAAACATACGAACAAGGGTTGCAGAAATTGAGTATGTCTAGTCTAGTGAAAAGAAGGACGAGGGGGGACAGGATAGCAGTGTTCCAGTATCTCAGGGGCTGCCACAAAGAATAGGGAGTCAAGCTATTCTCCAAGGCGCCTGAAGGCAGGACAAGAAGCAATGGATGGAAACTAATCAAGAAGAGAAGCAACCTAGAACTAAGGAGAAACTTCCTGACAGTTAGAACAATTAACCTGTGGAACAACCTGCCTCCAGAAGCGGTGAATGCTCCAACACTGGAAGTTTTTAAGAAGAGACTGGACAACCATTTGTCTGAAATGGTATAGGTTTCCTGGCTGAGCAGGGGGTTGGACTAGAACAAGGGTGTCAAACTCACAATGTCACATGACGTGTCACCACGTATCTCAACTTTTTCCCCATTGCCGGCAATTGGATGGGTGCGGTTTTGGCGTGATCCATCCAGCCCGCGGGCCGGTAGTTTGAAACCCCTGAACTAGAAGACCTCCAAGGTCCCTTTCAACTCCGTTATTCTGTTAATGATTTATCTGATGAATAGTAGAAAGATTAGAACTTTCTGAATATTTTCACAATATTGATGAGACTGTTTCTACTTAGTAAATCAAACTTGTGTTAAGTAGGGCCTCTGTTGCTTGTTAAAAATATAACCGTAGCGGAAAGAATTTAGCCCTTGAGATGTGCCTGCTCTGATGGAGTCGCATGACAATATTTGTCAAAGTTTCCTTGCTGTCACCTGACAAGAGTGGAATTATTCAGCCGAATGCCCTTCACGTTCTAAAAATGCCAGCAGGTTATGTAAAAAGACAAATAGAGGCAGGAGAAGAGGGGACAGGCGCAGTTGTGTTTTAAAGCTGTAAGAGCTTTTGGAAACAGATGATTTCACATTTAAGAAGAGTGATAGAATTGCAAGGGGGAGCTTGGAGGATATTTAATTGGAATCCTTTCGAGAGCAAAGATACAGCTTCTGTTCGAAGATCTCCAGTGATTGAAAGATTGCAGTTGCTTCAAATGATTGTTTCATCATCCCCGTGCATTTAGCCGCCAAGGTCTCCAAAACGTTTAGCCAAAAATATCCTCTCTGGTGGCTTAAATTAGACCTAGTCTGGTCTTTTGCCATTGCAGAAAGTAAATTCTTCCAGAAGGGACAGCGAGATTGGAAAAATTTTGTCCAAAGGACAAAAGCAGCATTTGCACACTCACTGCACAAGCTCTGCCTTCTCTGAACCTGCGGGAGAGGTCACAGCAGATACACAAAAGGGGCAGAGCTGTTGCTGTGACCGCATAGTGAGAGAATATTTGTCATGTGATGCGCCCCCCCCCTCCTTGAACCCTAATTTCATCCTGATCTGCATCTTCCATCAGTTTCTAGGTTTCCACATTAGAAGGTCTTGTTTCCCAAATGGACTTAATCTATTAGATCTCTGTTCCCTTGTTCTATTTCCAGAATCGCATTTGTCCTGGGTGCTTACAAACCACGGTTTGCTTGCTCAGTTCTAACAGTAAGCCATCAATGCACCCATGCTTTGGCTGGGTCGTTGTGGAATGTGACAGGCTGAGAATGACTAGCCTGAAGTCATCCAGATGTCCCCCTGTAGAAAGATCCTTCTTGGTCTTGGGAGATTTTAATTCTTCTTTATTTTTTTATGGAAGGTGAACAACAGAACTCACGGTACATTAACAGGCTCAAGTAAAAAAAAATATTAGTTGTGCTCTTCCTAGCCATGGCTTTCAGATACATTTGGGTCAGCCCAGTCTCCAAAGAGCCTGAGGGCAGGACAAGAAGCAACAGGTGGAAATTAACCAAGGAGAGAAGCAACCAAGAACTAAGGAGAAATTTCCTGACAGTTAGAACAATCAACCAGTGGAACAACCTGCCTCCAGAAGTTGTGAATGCTCCAACACTGGAAGTTTTTAAGAAGAGATTGGACAGCCATTTGTCTGAAATGGTATAGGGCATGGGTCGGCCAGCCGAAACATCCAACGAGCCACACGGACCCGTTTCCTTAAAAAAAAAAACCCCTGGGAGCCGCACCCGCCCGCGCACGCGCGCCCGCCCGCGCGTGCGCGCATGTGCGCGCCCGTTCGCGCATGCGCACGCACGCCCGTTCGCGCACGCGCACCCGTTCATGCATGCGTACCCACCCACGCACCCGCCCGCGCATGCGCACCCGCCCGCGCACGTGCGCATGCGCTCCCCAAAATGGCGGCGGAGGCTCCGGAGCCGCAGGTGATCCCTCAAAGAGCCGCATGCGGCTCCGGAGCCACGGGTTGCCGACCCGTGGTATAGGGTTTCCTGCTTGAGCAGGGGGTTGGACTAGAAGACCTCCAAGGTCCCTTCCAACTCTGTTATTCTGATCTATTCTATTCTATTATCTGTACTGTAATCCTCTAGCTTTCCATGTATTTTGCATGTACATGATTTGATTTTTTTTTGCAGGTATTTCTGCTCTATGGCACAAACAAAATTACTGGGGATCAGTTCTGTCCCCCTCCAAAATGCATTTAAACAGGGGCTGGTTTCCTGTTTGCCAAGTCGCAGGTGCAAAAGCGGACTGTTGACAAAATTGTCATCCTATCTATGAAATTAGCCATTGCAAAATAATTATGAAAAATTGCATATTCACCGAGTTGGAAATGGATGCTTTCTTGGTCATGCGTTGTTTGTTTTACCCCAAGGGATGCTTTCCATATGGCTGATGCTTTCTTATTATCCATTTGACCAAATTAGGAGCAAATTACTTACATGTAAATCCAAATGCTAAAAAACAAGCAGATGTTTGGACAGACAAATAAATGAATATTCAACAGCAACCAGAGCACACTGTTTTGACTAGAGATACACCTAAGGGAAGACAGAAATTCAAATTAAGATTTCAAGTGGCTTTTCAAACCCTGGCTAAGAGGGAATCAGTTGAGCCAATAAAACTGTAGCTCAATTTAAGACAATTTAGTTCAAGTCCGTATGTCATATTTACACTTGTTTTCTTTCTTGCAGGAGCTGGTGAATCAGGCAAGAGCACTATTGTGAAACAAATGAAGTAAGTCTATCAACATTTAGGTCCCTTTGGGTACAACTCTGTTTTGCTCCCAACATAGAATAGAATAGAATAGAATAGAATAGAATAGAATAGAATAGAATAGAATAGAATAGAATAGAATAGAATAGAATAGAATAGAATAGAATAGAATAGAATAGAATAGAATAGAACGAATGGAATGGAATGGAATATAGAATAGAATAGAATTAGACACAGGGACACAGGGCAGAAAACATCCTGCAGCAAAGAAGGCTCCCATTTGCACTACTCAGGTGACCCTGAGGACACAGGTAAACCTCCAAATGGCCTCAACGTCTCTCTAAAAGAAGGCAAATGACCAGCTGTCTGCAAGGGGTATAAATCCTTCCATTCCCCACCATCCAGTCAGAGCTGAAGAAGCTTCTTGGATGAGAAGCGAAACGTCTTCAAAGAAAAAACAAGAAAGTCCAGTTGCCTCCTGAAAAAAGCACCTTGGGACAGTTTGTTCAAAACCAACTACACATCCATAATTTGATGTTTGATTGCAAACTAGCTAGTTTCCGCTTCTTTTAGGCCCCACAGGTGTTCTTGTTTTTAAGTCTCGTTCTTCTAAGAGTTGCCATCTTTTTCATTTTTTTTTTTTTATTTTTATTTTTATTTGGCAGGATCATCCATAATCATGGCTACACTGATCAGGAATGTCAGGAGTATAAATCGGTGGTTTACAGCAACACACTGCAGTCCATTCTGTCGATCGTAAAAGCGATGCCCACGCTAGGAATCGAATATGAGAACGCACAAAGCCAAGTGAGTGGGAGACCTGTCACAAAAAGCAACATGCAAAAATGCAAATGCCTGATTATATGCATTATAATAGTGCGATACGTGCTGCAATTGGTTTTATGCACTCTCTATGTGTAGATGTGATCTTTCCGGATATTCACTTGTCTAAAAGACCGAAATAGTAGTCTGAAGAGCTAATCAAGGCTCCCAGTGTACCTCTTGTCTTTACACCATCAGTTAGCACAGGTGGAGTCGAAATGGCCAACTTGCTGCACTATGGCCAACTTGCTATGGTCAACTCCACTACGACCGATTCGCCATGGCCAACGTGTCATGGCCAATTTGCCCCAGGACAACTCGCTGAGGGACAATTCAACAATTCAATTCAATTATTTAAAATAATTTTGAAAATATTAAATTTTCTGCCATTCACATTTCATTTCGTTCCCCCCTCTCTCCTAAGTTGGTATCCTTTCTTTAATGATTCTATTCCACTATTCCTTCGATATGAGTGTAACTCTTTTTTTTTTTTTGCTTATCTAAATAATTTATTTAATCATCACTGAATAACAACATAATATT
>JALGBA010003903.1:0-90000 GCA_023970755.1 Azemiops feae | reverse complement strand
AGCATGTTGCCCCCATCAATCTGGTTCCCCATTTTACTGACCTCGGAAGGACAGAAGGCTGAGTCAACCTTGAGCCGGTCAGGATCGAACTCCTGGCTGTTAGCAGTGAGCAGCCTGCAATACTGCATTCTCACCACTGCGCCACCCCGGCTCTAATGAACGCTTTGAACGGCTTCTTGAGCTCCTGAAGGAAAGGCAGAATATAAATCTCTCGAATAATTCATGAATATCACAGCTGATCTTCGACAGGTGTTTATCTTCCCTAATCATATTCGGTATCATTTGACCTCATCCCTTTGGATTAATGCACTGCATTAACGCAGTGATATGCGAGGTGAGTTTAACCACGACATCGCTAAAGATAATGTCCTTTTGCAGTTACAAAGTCACTGAGGGGAAGGAAGTATGTATTGATTGCAAGTACCAGACCTATTTCTGTAAAATCAGTTGTTAAAAATCTGTGGCGCCAGAGTATTTTCGACTTCTTTGAGAAAACCATATCCTCAATTCTTTATTGGACACATTCCGTTTCATATGATTTTTGTTTAGGTTCTTCGAAAATGAACTCTATTGATTTGTACAGATTTGATTTGATTTAAGTTTGATGAAATATACAAGTAGAGAAATGCTTATTACATAATGTTATTGTACCAACTTCAGATCTTCCTTCCCTCCCTTCTCTCCCTTCCTATCTTCCCTCCTTCCCCTCCTTTTTTCCTTCCTTCCTTCCTCCCCTTTCTTCTGTCCTTCCTTCCTTCCCTCCCTCTCTCTCTTCCCTCCTTTCTTTCTTCCTTCCTTCCCCCCTCCTCCCACCCTTTCCTGTCCTTCCTTCCCTTCCTCCCTCCCTCCCTTCCTTCCCTTCCTCCATCCTTCCTTCCTTCCCTCCCTCCCTCCATTCACCCACTCCCTCATTACCTTCCCTTCCTCCTTCCCTTCCTTCCCTTCCTTCCTTCCTCCCTCCCTTTCCTCTTTCTTTCTTTCTTTCCTTCTTTCCTTCTTTCCTTCCTTCTTTCCCTCTCTCTCTTCTCTTCCTTCTCTCCTTTCTTTCTTTCTTTCTTTCTTTCTTTCTCTTTCTTCATTCCCCCTTCTCCCTCCCTCCCTTTCCTGTCCTTCCCTCCCTCCCTCCCTCCCTCCCTCTGAAATGTGTTAACAGCGCACACCAGGAACACAGTGAGCCTCTTATTAACCGCAGTTTCATTCCATAGGATGTTTGATGTGGGCGGACAGAGATCAGAGAGGAAGAAGTGGATCCACTGCTTTGAAGGAGTGACCTGCATTATCTTCTGTGCGGCCCTCAGTGCCTATGACATGGTCCTCGTGGAGGATGAGGACGTGGTAAGGGGAAGGAGAAAGAGAAAGAGAGAGGGATTTGCTCCCTTGGTGGAAAGGATGCGCTGGGCTTCCTCAAAACCTTTGCCAATATTTTCTTTTCCGCTTCGCTGGAAGAAGCTCATCGGCCGAACTGTTTTTTCTTCACAGGAGCAGTCAGGAATAACAGGACAATCTAACCGCCTCCTTGTTTTTCCCCCTGGCAGAATCGAATGCACGAAAGCCTCCAACTCTTCAGCAGCATCTGTAACCACGAATACTTTGCCAGCACTTCGATTGTGCTGTTTCTCAATAAGAAAGACCTCTTCCAAGAAAAAATCACCAAAGTCCAACTCCGGGTCTGCTTTCCAGAATATGATGGTAAATTTATCTGGCTTCTTTGGGCAAAATTCTATGGAGATCATGGATAAATAAATAATAATAATAATAATAATAATAATAATAATAATAATAATAATAATAATAATAATAATAATAATAATAATAATAATAATAATAATAATAATAATAATAATAATAATAATAATAATAATAATAATAATAATAATAATAATAATAATAATAATAATAGTAGTAATAGTAATAGTAATAATAGTAATAGTAATAGTAACAGTAATAATAGTAATAATAGTAATAATAATAATAGTAATAGCAATAATAATAATAGTAGTAATAGTAGTAATAGTAATAGTAATAATAATAGTAATAATAATAATAGTAATAATAGTAGTAATAATAATAGTAGTAATAATAATAATAGTAATAGTAATAGTAATAATAGTAATAGTAATAATAATAATAATAACAACAATAATAATTTGAAAGAGTTGGAAGGGACCTTGGAGGTCTTCTAGTCCAACCCCCTGCTCAGGCAGGAAACCCTATACCAGGGGTCTTCAAACTTGGCAACTTTAAGACTTGTGGACTTCAACTCCCAGAATTCCTGGCTGAGGAATTCTGGGAGTTAAAGTCCACAAGTCTTAAAGTTGCCAAGTTTGAAGACCCCTGCCCTATACCATTTCAGACAAATGGTGGATCATCATCTTGACATGATACCACTCCAGGAGAGCAATGAACTTGCTTTTCAAGGTAGTTAGCAAGCTGCAAAATTGAGCAATATACGAGGGCAATTTGGAAATAAACCTCCATTTGGTGACCAAGGACAGACACTCGCAGATAACAGAACGTTTGTTACACACATTAGAAAACCACAACATGGCATTACTTTTTGACATAATCGCCATTCAAATTGAGGCACTTGTCCTAACGTCTTACAAGGTTTGAAATTCCTTAGTTGTCTTCGCTCGGCGCCAAATCTGGGCTATGGGGGGGTGATCAAAAGCATCCCAACGGAACTGCTTCAAAAGTTCTTGGGTGCATCTAGCGGTGTGCAGGCCAACATTGTCGTGAACCAACACCACGCCGGAAGTGGTACCATAGAAAATTCCGCCAAATGTGAAGAGGCCAAAGGAGTAGCTGCTAGTGAAGTTCATGGAGCGTGGTTCAACCATCAATTCAGACATCTACTGTGAAACATTACAAAAATTCAGACAAGCCATCCATAACAAGCGTCGGGGCCTGCTGACTTCCGGTGTGGTGTTGATTCATGGTAATGCTCACCTGCACACCGCTAGACGCCCCCAAGAACTTTTGAAGTGGTTCCGTTGGGATGTTTTTGATCACACACACACACACACACCATAGCCCAGATTTGGTGATGAGCGACGACGACTAAGGAATTTCAAACCTTGTAAGACGTGATGACAAGTGCCTCAATTTGAACGGTGCTTATGTTGAAAAGTAATGTAATGTTGTAGTTTTCTAATGTGTGTAATAAAAATTCTGTATCTGCGAGTGTCTGTCATTGGTCACCAAACGGAGGTTTATTTCTGAATTGCCCTCGTAAATTAGGTCGCCTCATAGATCCCTACATTCTTCTGTGGTTTGAATCATATTCTATTTGAATTGTAAGACCACACCTGGAATACTGCAGCCAGTTTTGGTCACCATATCACAAAAAAGATGCTGAGAGTTTGGAAAAAATTCAGAGAAGAGCCACTAAGATGATCCAAGGCCTGGAGGCTAAAACATAAGAAGAACAGCTGCGGGACTTGGGTTTGGCTAGTCTAAAGAAAAGAAGAAATAAGGGAGACATGATAGCAGTGTTCCATATCTGAGGGGCTACCACAAGACAGAAGGGGACAGGTTGTTCACCAGAGCAGCAGAGGGAAGGACGAGAAACATTGGTTGGAAACTGGTCAAGGAGAGAAGCAACCTGGAATTAAGGAGAAACCTCCTGACAGTGAGGACAATCAAACTGTGGAACAGCTTACCCCAGAAATCGTGGGCGCTCCATCACTGGAAATATTTAAGAAGAGACTAGACCAGAGGTAGGCAACCTTGGCTCTTTTATGACTCGTGGACTTCAACTCCCAGAATTCCTGAGCCAGCCATGCTGGCTCAGGAATTCTGGGAGTTGAAGTCCACAAGTCATAAAAGAGCCAAGGTTGCCTACCCCTGGACTAGACAATCCCCTGTCTGAGGTGGTATAGATTCTCCTGCTTGAGCAGGGGGCTGGACTAGAAGACCTCCAAGGTCCCTTCTAGCTCTATTATATTCTATATTCCATCAGGTCTGGAGATGGTCCTTCTTCTGGTGACATCTTCCCCATTGGAGGGTCTTGGGTGCCACAATAGCCCCTAGAAAGACTAATAGAGAAGAAGAACTAAAGACATCAGGATTCTGAGAACTGCATTTTGGTTCACCTAAAGAACTGCATGCCTGGGGTTTTTTTACTGTAAGGGGTCCTAGGGAGAAATACTACTTTAGATACCACCAAAGAAATATGGGGAAAGGATCTGTAACTCACAATGTGTCGTGTGAGAATAAAGAGAGAGACGCAAATGGTAGATCACAATCTGAAAATGACAAGAGAGTCTGATCCCTTATCATAATAAAAAGGTGATAAAAGTGCCCAGAAATATACGTACAGTCCTTGAGTTGCCACTATAATGCAGCCTACCCATCATGCTTGGCCATGGAAGTGTCCCCGTTTTATGACCTTTTACATGGCTTTACATGAAACTTGCTTTCAAGGTAGCTAGCAAGCTGTAAAAAAAATTAATAAGAAAGCAGCTTTGGGACAACCATGACCTGGATGACTGAGAATCTCCACAGGCATTTCTTCATGGGTGTTGAAATAAAAAAATATTGTGTGTGGATAAGAAAAGAACAAGGCGTTCTAGATCACTATGTATTTTATGAACAGTTGCCTTTGTGTTTCTCTCTCCAAGCAGGGCCCAACACTTTTGAGGAGGCTGGAAATTATATTAAGAAGCAATTTTTAGACCTGAACATCAGAAAAGAAGACAAGGAGATCTATGCCCACATGACTTGTGCAACAGACACACAGAACGTTAAGTTTGTGTTTGATGCCGTAACAGATATAATCATCAAAGAGAACCTCAAAGACTGTGGGCTGTTTTAGTTCTTCGCCTGATACCTCCTACAACATTTTCCTTTTCTTTTTTGCAAAAATCTCTTGAACTTTTCTGGGAAACAGGTTGCCATTTCTGTGTAACTTTTTTTTTATAGCAAATAAGCCTTAGTAGTGCCTACTTCAGAGTTAATGTGTGTAGATTGAAGATGGACGTAAATAAAGGGGAAATAATACCTCTATTATATCTCAGCTGCAAAATTCTACATAACCAGTAGAGGACAGCAAAAAGATACAGAAAGCTAATGTTGCCACCTACTGGTCATTCATATATTTGTAGCCAAGTTAGACATTTAAGAGATAGCAAAAGTGATCAAATTTAGCCAGTCTCTTTAGTATCTGCCCAGAGTCTGATACTGTCAAATGTGATACAGAATCTCTAATGAATGCACGATTAATCTTTTCTTTCTCTTCTTTGGGCCATTAAATCTTGAATATATCTGCAATTTTAATTTTGCTGAGAATGTGTTTGCTTTGATCCTACTGTAATCACTTTCCCTACCCAGATCAATAGATTTCTACTGAGAAAAAGCTACAAGGATCATCCTTTTTAAACATTCCCTGGATTTAAAAATTGGTTCGAGCATACTGACCTAATTCTGTTTTGCACTGCTCCTGAAAACCAAACCACATCTTTGTTATCCTTTTTGTTGGACGTAATAATTTCTACTAATAGTACAAGAACATCATCATCATCATCATCATCATCATCATCATCATCATCATCATCATCATCATCATCATCATCATCATCAAAGGGTAGTACCAATAGTAATAGGCGCCTTGGGTGCAATCCCGAAACAACTGGAGCACCACTTGAACACCATCGGCATTGACAAATTCGCCATTAGTCAATTGCAAAAGGCGGCCTTACTAGGAACTGCTTCCATCCTGCGACGATATCTGTAATACCATCAAACATCCACATCTGCCTATCCCAGGTCCTTGGTAAGGACTCGATAAGTAGACAAAAATGCCAAATCCAGTCTGAACATCTGGCTGACTGTGCGATGATCAATAATAATAATAATAATAAAGTTGGAAGGGACCTTGGAGATCATCTAGCCCAACCCCTTGCTCAGGCAGGAAACCCTATACCATTTCAGACAAATGGCTATCCAGTCTCTTCTTAAAAACTTCCAGTGTTGGAGCATTCACCGCTTCTGGAGGCAGGTTGTTCCACTGATTAATTGTTCTAACTGTCAGGAAGTTTCTCCTGAGTTCTAGGTTGCTTCTCTCCTTGATTAATTTCCATCCGTTGCTTCTTGTCCTGCCTTCCGGCGCTTTGGAGAATAGCTTGACTCCTTCTTCTTTGGGGCAGCCCCTGAGATATTGGAACACTGCTATCCTGTCCCCCCTCGTCCTTCTCTTCATTAAACTAGACATACCCAATTCCAGCAACCGTTCCTTGTATGTTTGAGCCTCCAGTCCCCTAATCATCTTTGTTGCTCTTCTCTGTACTCTTTCTAGAGTCTCAACATCTTTTTTACATTGTGGTGACCAAAACTGGATGCAGTATTCCAAGTGTGACAGCATCAGTGGGATTAACAAAGATGATTGATGGAATTTTAGAAAATTCCTGTTGATTACAACGTCATCCGGTTGTTTCCGTCCAGAAACACCTGATTCTGGCAACTCCTTTATTTAGGAATTTACACTGTAATTTCCGAATTTCCTGATTAAAAATTCAAATTAGCTTTCAGATAGACCAGAGGTAGGCAACCTTTGCTCTTTTATGACTCGTGGACTTCAACTCCCAGAATTCCTGAGCCAGCCATGCTGAGGGGAAAGGGAGAGCTTTCCAAGCTGAGCCATGCTGGCTCAGGAATTCTGGGAGTTGAAGTCCATGAGTCACAAAAGAGCCAAGGTTGCCTACCCCTGAGATAGACAAATAGAGCATAGAGCCAAAAAAAGCCCTTTCTATAAGTATTATACATGTACATGAATATTTAGACTTGCACACAAAAATATTCCTACTAACATATCCCAAAGGTGCTTTTTTTTTTTTTCCAAAAGGCAAGTGGACTTTGTTTTTCCTTGAAGATGTTTTGCTTCTCATCCAAGAAGCTTCTTCAGCTCTGACTGGATGGTGGGGAATGGAAGGATTTATATTCCTTGCAGGCCGCTGGTCATTTGCCTTCTTTTAGAGAGTCGTTGAGGCCACTTGGGGGTTTGTCTGTGTCCTCCGGGTGACCTGAATGGTGCAAATGGGTGTGGAGCCTTCTTGCAACTGCTGAAAGGACTGTGTGGAAGGCTCCACACCCATTTGCACCACTCAGGTGACCCTGAGGACACAGACAAACCTCCAAGTGGCCTCAACGACTCTCTAAAAGGTTGCAAATGCAAATTGTAAAAATCTTTGGATGCCAGGACCAAAGAGCTGGTAACAAGGGATATGTGTTCTGGTTTTATTTCTTTAGCAAAGCATTGATCCATGGGACACTCTGTGAGAAATACCATTTAATTAAAGGAAGATAAAAGGGGAAATGGGATCCCAGAGAAATGTTGGCCAACTGCGCCCCCTGCAGGCTGACTTCATGCATATTTGAAAGACACTCATTAATTGCCATACAGGTAGTTCTCAACTTGCAAAAGTTCGCTTAGGGATTGTTCAAAGTTACAACGGCACTAACAAAAAAAAAACTTATTTATGACTGTTTTTCACAGTTATGACCACTGTAGCATTCCCCATGATCATGTGATCAAAATTCAGATCCTTGGCAACGGGTTCACGCTTACGACCGTTGCTATGTCCCAAGGTCACGTGATCCTCTTTTGCGACCTTCTGATGAGCAAAGTCAATAGGGGGGGGGAGCCAGACTCACTTAATAACCGGGTGACTGACTTATCAACTTCAGTGATTCACTTAACAACAGGGGCGAGACTCACTGCACAAATGTCTCACTTAATGACATAAGTCGTAAGTCATAAGTCGAGGATTTACCTGTATTGGCAAAGGATTCCTGCTATTATTCCCAAACCAGACACACCTAAGCTACTTTTTAAAAAAGAAAACGATGGAAGCACCGATAGAGAAAACAATAAGAAGACTTATGAATGGAATCGGAAAACAATAAGAAGAGTTATGAATGGAATCGGGAAACCTTGCAAGATTCTCCTGAATGAAGTTAAAAAGACTTTGTCTAGAACAGGGGTAGGCAACCTTGGCTCTTTTATGACTCATGGACTTCAACTCCCAGAATTCCTGAGCCAGCGTGGCTCAGCTTGGAAACCTCTCCCTTTCCCCTCAGCATGGCTGGCTCAGGAATTCTGGGAGTTGAAGTCCACGAGTCATAAAAGAGCCAAGGTTGCCTACCCCTGGTCTAGAAGCACTGCTACACTCAAGCAAGTATAGTTAGATACGTAGCACTATTCAAAGCCAAACAGTTGCCTTGATGAATATACATGATCCTGCCACACGAGGGCAAACTGGCATCATTTGCTTTTGACATAGGTTTATGAATTATTTGGGTGGCATCGCCGGCTATTATAACAGGGCCATAATAATTGCCCACTCAGGGAGTTTTGTCATTCTAGGGAAATGATTTATTCTGCATTACCTATTCCAAAAAAAAAAACACAGGGATAAACGGAAGGAAAGACAAATTGCTGCAGCTTGTGAAAATGGTCAAGTTGGATTTTACAGTAGTGGCCAAAATTGTGGAAACCTTTTGGGAAAAGTGTATAGTAGAAATGCCATCTTTGGTTAAGTTTCCACCAATTTTTCTTCTAATTTCTTTACAACTGTAGCCTTGTTCACTTAATCATACTATTTTACATCGCTTTCTAGGCAACCAGTCAACTCTTTGCACCATTACTTTAATTTTATTACGTTTTACAAGCTCGCTAAATGAAAGAACACAAAAAAACCAACCAACTTGATAGCGATCACATAACACACTGACAAATGTCCTCCTCTCAGCTTCAATCCATGAGATCAATAACTGAGTCCTACTGTGATCTGATTGGTTCATTGCCAAAACAAGATGACACCTGACTGGCTCTCTAAACACTCACGCTCATTGGCTACAATCAGATGAAGGAAAGCTACCTGATATCAACCTAAGCAAGTTGTGCTTCCTTTTTCTGGTTCTTTGGCTATAACTTTTCATAGAATACAGTACAGATAATTGAACAAACTTTGTTGCATTACATTCTTGATTAAATTATCTTTCCATTGATATATAAGTTTATGGTACTACTCCAAAGAAAAGTGGTGTTATTAGCCATCAAACCTCAAAAATACACTTTTCCCAAAAGGTTTCCACAATTTTGGCCACTACTGTACCTTGCTTTCTCAGTGCCTTAGTCCTCCAGCTAATGAAGGAAGCCAGGTTGTCTGGTTATATGAGCTGAAGGACCCAATGAGGCTATGAACATAAAATAAATTATGTTTGGTAGAATAAACTTGCTGTGACACATGCATGCTATCTTAAGCTTTCATTGTGTGTAGTTTTGCAAGGCAGATCTGATTATTATTATTATTATTTTAGTTTATAATATAAAATACAAAAATACAAAAGCAAATAATAGGAAATGTAGGGGAGGAAAAAGGGAAAAGAAAAGTATAGAGAAGAAAGGAAAAAGAAAGAAAAAGTGTTGCCTTCCGACTCTCCTTGGTGCAAGAGAATAAGAAACAGCATTGAACCTCAACTTTTTACTTTTACAAAATAGTATAAACCAGCCATTTCTGTAACAACAGATCTATCTCATCCATAAAACCCTGTTGAAAGAAAAATCTTCATCAGGGTCCAGTCCAAGCCGGGAATAAACAAAATGGAGGCTGCTTTAGAAAGAAGGTTGTAGTTTATTGAAGAGCAGAGACAGACAGAAATGTTGGCTCTGGGAAAGCTGACCACATGTTGCTGGGAGTGGTGGGTTTTTATACCTTCTTGGGCTTTGGTGTTTAGAGTTGTTCCTGGGGCATGAACTTTGACCTGAGCTTTTGAACGTGCCCTTCTAGTATTCCGATGGTGGTGAGTTAATCCTATTATGTCCTAAAGGTCATATCCTGCTTCCCTGGGGCTGGGGCTGATGGCTATGTCCTGTGTTGGATTTTTTGGGTGACGGGTTGTTGGTTCTAGGGATCTTTGTCTTTCTAATCCCATCAGCTTCTAGCTTCCTGGCTCCAACCTTTCTGAAAGGATTATCACATCTGCATTTCTAAAAGTGGACCTGCTTGGTCTCTCCTTGGGGGAAAGAGACTTGGGGCTGTCTTTGCCTAAATATAATATTCTGTCCTTTTTAATATCCCCCCCACAAAATATTTCCTTTTCTAGGAGGGTGGGTGGGTGCTGACTGCCAACAACCCAAAAGCAAAGTTTCATTTTTTTTTCCACCTCAAGCACAAAGTCCAGAAGCGGTTTCCAAGTAGAAACAAATGTAATTGTGGTTTGTTTGTTTTTTTCCCTTCTTTTATCAAAGCAGTCAATTTTGCCATCTCTGCTAACTCCGTCAGCTTTTGCAACCATTCATCCATGGTGGGGATTGATAAGATAGATAAGATAAGATAAGATAACCGTTATTGTCATTTTTTTACTGGGCACAATGGCACACATCAAAAAAAATGAAATTTAGTTGCCCGCTCTCAAAGTGAAACACGTACATGACACATACCTAAAACATACTATAAACAACATATGTATAGACCCACACCCCTACAAATACGTAACAAATAAATATTAAATACTCTGCATCTTGAATATATAACGCAAGGAGGAAGCTTGAGAGTTCACAAGGTTAATGCTGTATGGAATGAAACTATGGCTGAATCTGGATGTTCTGCTACGGATACCACGAAGCCTCCTCCCAGAAGGTAACAAGGAAAACAGGTCGTGAAGAGGATGTGTGGTGTCCCAGATAATCTTGCGGACCTTGCTCAAGCAACGCTTCTGTGCTATGTCCTGGATGGGAGGGAGGGAACTGCCAATGATCTTTTCGGCCATCCTCACCACTCTCTGCACCGCCTTCCTGTCTGAAGCAGTCATGCTTCCAAACCAGACTGTGATGCCGTATGACAGGATGCTCTCGATCGTCCCTCTGTAGAAAGTGGTGAGGACAGGGGAAGGAAAATGTGCTTTTCTCATGCGACGGAGAAAATGCAGGCGCTGCTGTGCCCGCTTCACCAGTGTCTCGCTGTTGAGCGACCAAGCCAGCCTACTTGTTGACTGCACACCCAGGAATTTGATGCTGGTAACCATCTCCACAGGTGAATCATTAATGCACAGAGAAGTGTGGCTGTGCCTGCCTTTTCTGAAATCGACAATGATCTCTTTGGTTTTTCCGGTATTTAAAACTAGGCTGTTTTCCTTACACCAGTTCACCAACCCTTCAACCTCCTTGAAGCGTCCTTCCATCTTTGTGCATCAAGTATTCTTGCCCAGGGGTAGTTACTGATAAAATAAACACACTTACAATGTCAGGGAATGATTTTCTTCCCGGTAGCACTATATAAAAAAACGTGTTTAAATCTGGCCATGCAGAAAGTTTTGTTTCGAGGTTTTAAATGCTTCTCCTTGATATGGTAACCAACAGAGAACACTGTCTTGCTGTGACAACAGATAAAAAGAAAGGCTCTCCTTCTACTGTAGCTAATACAAAGCAAAAACTGTAATCAGCAATTTAAATCCCACTCCTGTTTCATTTCTACGGATGCTAAGTGCTTCGGATCAGGCCAGAATATAGAAATAAAGCAAAGCAAGGATGTAGATTGGATCAAGGATAAACTGCAACCCTTAAACAATATATTCTTTGGGGCGTGGGGTTTTTTTTTTTTCCCCTACACCTACAGATAAATGCAGCTGGGGTGCTCAGTTTGTTTTCTGTGCTGAGTCATTGTAAAGAAAACACAAGCCATCTGCAAGGGAGTCTTTTGTCCCAACTCTTTGTGGGTCTAACGTATCATTTGCTACAGCCACAAAAATTATAATATGTGCAGTTGGAAGCTGCCAGCTCTGGAGCGTATGTAAGATGCAGCTTTGGACTCGAGGTTTCCCTTAAATATAGTTCACGGTTTCGTCAGTTTCCCTAAACCTATAATAAAGAGCCCAGCTTTAAGTTCTCCAATTGCAGGGTGGACCTGCAGAGGAACAGAGCTGTTAATTTTCTTTATAACCTCCTATTTAGATTTCTTGCCTGGCGTAGGACCTGCATCCTATATGTATCTACTACAACGAAGCACAGTTCAAAAAAGTTAAAAGACTTTTTAGCCCTCCGAAGTCTGGACTAGCACTTCAGAGCATCTTGGATTGCAGCAGATCTTAAAAATGACTTCTTCTTCATCTAGTCTAGTCTAGTGTAGTCTATCCTCTATTCTATTCTGTTCTGTTCTGTTCTGTTCTGTTCCATTTCATTCCATTCCATTCTGTTCCATTCTGTATTCTATTCTATTCCATTCTGTATTCTATTCTGTTCCGTTCCGTTCCATTCCATTCCATTCCATTCCATTCCATTCCATTCCATTCCACTCCACTCCACTCCACTCCGTTCCGTTCCGTTCCGTTCCGTTCCATTCCATTCCATTCCATTCCATTCCATTCCATTCCATTCCATTCCATTCCATTCTATTCTATTCTATTCTATTCTATTCTATTCTATTCTATTCTATTCTATTCTATTCTATTCTATTCTATTCTATTCTATTCTATTCTATTCTATTCTAATTCTATTCTATTCTATTCTATTCTATTCTATTCTATTCTTCTGCTCTGCTCTGCTCTGCTCTGCTCTGCTAGTCTAGTCTAGTCTAGTCTAGTCTAGTCTAGTCTAGTCTATATAGCCTATTCTATTCTATTCTATTCTGTTCTGTTCTGCTCTGCTCTGCTTTTCTCTGCTCTGCTCTGCTCTACTCTGCTCAGCTCTAGTCTAGTCTAGTCTAATCCAGTCTATTCCATTCCATTTTTCATTCTGCTATCTAGTCTAGTCTAATCTAGTCTAGTCTAGTCTATCCTGCATTCTATTCTGTTCTATTGTATTCTGTTCTGTTCCATTCCATTCCATTCTGTTCCCTTCCCTTCCATTTCATTCCATTCCATTCTCACATTTGGGAGTCTTCTGCTAAGTCAAGCCGAGAAGTTGAACAAAGGGTTAAGATTCTGAAGTCAAATATTTACTACCAAGCTGAGTAAGTGTGGGTTTGGATTTCTCCTGATAGAACAATATTTTTGTATGCCTGATTGTGCGGCTGAGGAAGGGTTTATCTCCAGCGCCGCAACCCCACTTAAGTTTAATTTTCAGCATTTATTTTCAGGGATGTACAAAATTTACCCTTCCAGGAATGAACCTTTCTGAGAAACTCATTCCGTTTTTCTCCTCAAATCAAGCTGAACCAGGTCTTTTCAACCAGAACACCATGTCAGAGCTCCCTAGAATTCCATTTCAAGGAATGCAGCTTCCCCCGAAAAATATGGAGCCATGCGAACAGAATCAGGACTGGCCATGCCAGAACTAAGGCCAAGTTGTTTACGCGAGGAATGGTCGAGAGCCCACAATGATAATGCATAGAGTTAGAGATTGTCTCTTCAGGAGATTTCAAGGCATCTGAGATTATTTAATCACAGCCATACCTGAAGCAGGTAGATGGTCCGCTTCCTTAGATATCAAATAATAATCTATCCCATTCAGTGGTGGGATTCAAATACCTGAACAACCGATTTTCTTATTCAACCTGGGCCTCTGAGGCCTAGAACGGACTTCCATAAGTGGCATCCACGCACTTCCACCGGACCGTTCTAGGCCTGGGAGGCCTCCTGCAAGCCTCCAAGGCCTAGAACGGACTTCCGTAAGTGGCATCCATGCACTTCCACCAGACCGTTCTAGGCCTGGGAGGCGTCCTGCAAGCCTCCAAGGCCTGGAACGGACTTCCGGAAGTGGCATCCACGCACTTCTGGTGGGCCGTTCTAGGCCTGGGAGGCATCCTATAGGCCTCCCAGGCTTAGACTGGACTTCTGGAAGCAGCGTGCATTCAGCCGGTTCTCCAAATTCAGCAAAATTTAGCTACCGGTTCTGCCGAACGGGTGCGAACCAGCTGAATCCCATCACTGATCCCATTGCAATTCTATGGTTCCATGTTATGGTGATCTTATTACGGTTTCATCTTAATTTAATATTTTATCTTGTCTATGGCATTGTCCACACACTTTACATACAGGTATTTAACTGATGCTTTATTTAAACTTATATTTGTGATTGTACCTGTTCTGTTCTCGCAAGGCAGACATCAAGATGAGGCAGGTTCACAACAAAGGATCTTTTATTGATTACATTCACAGAACAGAAGCAAACACACAATGGCAACAGGCCCTTTTATACTCCCCGTGCAAGGGGATGCACAGCCAATGATTGCAGGCCATTCTCCCGCCTCGTGCATGCGCGCGAGGCTGGAGACAGCCTGTCTGGGTCCCGGGCAGACACGTGGTCTGTCCGGGTCTCTGCAACCTTTCTGCAGCCTTCCTGAGCCTTGCTGAATGACTCAGCAAGGCCCAGGACATAACAGTACCTATAATGTGTCTATGGAGATTCTCAGTCATCCAGGTCATGGTTGTCCCCAAAGCACCTGAAGGCAGGACAAGAAGCAATGGATGGAAAAGAATCAAGGAGAGAAGTAATCTAGAATTAAGGAGAAATTTCCTGACAGTGAGAACACTTAATCAGTGGAATGGCTTATCTCCAGAAGTTGTGGGTGCTCAAACACTGGAGGTTTTTAAGAAGAGATTGATCAGCCTTTTGTCTGAAATGGTATATAGGTTTTCCTGCATGAACACAGGTTAGACAGGAGAAGACCTCCAAGGTCATTTCCAACTCTGTTATACTGTTAATTAAGTTGTATAAGGTTAAAATTAGCCCCCTATTTTATTTATACTATCATTTTGTCCAAGGACACAAGGTCAGGAAATCTCCAAGAACCAAGTGATCCAGATGTTCAGCTTTTAGCAACCCACTGCGCTCCTCAAACCTTGCACAAAACTGTGCCTCCTGCTCTGAAAATCCATAACATTCAGATTCTTTTTTTCTTTTCCTCTTAAATTTCTAAAAGTAACCCTCACTTGCTGTGCAAGGCAAGCTTTTAGGAATAGAGTTGTTTATAGCTTTGCAATAATCTACATGACTCAACCAGTGTGACTCAACCAGGGAGACAATCTATATTTTTTTCCAGAGATTTTCCTCAGTGACTTCTCTGCCAGCTTCAATTGTCATTCATGGTGGAATACTAAAACTTCAAAACTAAAGCTTACAAAAAAAAGATGGGCTCTTGGAAAACGTGACACTCCCACACTAACAAAATTAGGGGAAGTAGAATGCAGTGGGATTTTTCTGGCCAGTTCTCCAGTCATATGGACTAGTTTTGTTGGGAGTGCACAACTCTCCCTTCCTCCTGCTAAACCCCTGAACCCCAGCAGTCTAGTAAGCAGCTGGCATAGCTGCCCAAGGTTGAAGGAGAAGTAGAGAGAAAATGAGTCCATTGTCCCCAGAAGACAAGCTCAGAATCCAAAAAGATCTTGATAGTCTAGAACAGGGGTAGGCAACCTTGGCTCTTTTATGACTCGTGGACTTCAACTCCCAGAATTCCTGAGCCAGCCACGCTGAGGGGAAAGGGAGAGGTTTCCAAGCTGAGCCATGCTGGCTCAGGAATTCTGGGAGTTGAAGTCCACGAGTCATAAAAGAGCCAAGGTTGCCTACCCCTGGTCTAGAACAATGGGCTCTTTCCAACAAAATGAATTTTCATGTGGAGAAAAGCAAGGTTTTACACTTAGGCAGGAAAAACCAAAGGTACAAGTACAGAGTAGGCGAAACTTGGGTCAAAAACAGTAATTGTGAGAGGGACCTTGGAGTCCTAGCGAACGATCACTTAAACATGAGCCAGCGGTGTGCCGCTGCAGCCAAAAAAGCTAATACAATCCTTGGTTGTATAAACAGAGGCATAGAATCAAAATCATTTGAAGTATTAGTACCGCTTTATAAATCCTTTGTAAGACCACACCTGGAATACTGCATCCAGTTTTGGTCACCACATTACAAAAAAAGATGTTGAGACTTTGGAAAAAGTGTAAAAAAAGAGCAACTAAGATGATTAAAGGCCTGGAGACTAAAACATATAAAGAATGTTTTGGACTTGGGCTTGGCTAGTCTAGTCTAGAGAAAAGAAAGACTAGGGGGGACATGATAGTATTCCAATATTTCAGAGGCTGCCACAAAGAAGAGGGGGTCAACTTAATTACCAAGGCACCTGTAGGCAGGACAAGAAACAATGGATGGAAACTGATCAAGGAGAGAAGCAACCTGGAATTAAGGAGAAACTTCCTCACAGTGAGAACAATTAACCAGTGGAACAGCTTGCCTCCAGAAATTGTGGGTGCTTCATCAATGGAGGTTTTAAAGAAGAGACTGGACAGCTACTTGTCTGAAATGGTATAGGATTGGACTAGAAGACCTCCAAGGTCCCTCCCAGCTCTATTCTGACAAAATGTACCGCAATCCTGGAGACCAGAGGACATGGTGAGTGACATTTTCATTGTCACTGATGATAAGAGGCAGGATCACTTTCTCAGATAGCTGTTTATTTCTTCCCAATGGCTCATGGAGGAACTTTTCGGAACATGTAAATTAGAGACAATTGTAATCTATTTATTTATTTATTAAGTTTATAAGCTGTAGAATATGCCATATTTCTACACGGACTTTTTTTAGTGACCGTCACCATGACATCATGATCAAAAGCTCCCACCCCCACCCTTTTGGACACACTTACAGGGAATCAGGGCTTTGATTACAATGATCTTGCAGATGTTAACACCTGCATGCATATCACAGGAGCCTCAGTTAGCTTACGACAGGGGTCTTCAAACTTGGCCCTTTTATGACTTGTGGACTTCAACTCCCAGAATTCCTCAGCCAGGCACATAAAAGGGCCAAGTTTGAAGACCCCTGGCTTACAATGTCAATAAATTATATATTTTCAATACAACAGCATTTTTTTCTGTACACCATTGTTTTTCCTTCCATTAATGCTTAAAATATGTCCTTGCAACGTTTTAAAAGCAAATTAGTATGGAAATTTTCAAAGAACTATTTGGGGACTTTATCATTTATAGATATCCTGTCTCTCAACTCTTTTTAATTAAGGCATCTTATGATTCAGTTCGTTATGAATTTTACGAGAACTTCCTGCCAGGAAGTCTCCTGACAAAATAGACTAATTATAAATGGTTCCACTTAATTATGGAGAATTATCACTGTTCTTGTTATGAACAGATAGGGTGCATTAAAAATGCCTCTAAGAGGACACAGTCTGACTCTACATCTTATGCTTAATGAGGGCCAATTAAGGTTCCTAAAAAAAGCAGATGCCTAAAAAAGCCGAAGGAAAACTAATTTTCACAACACAACAAAGAATGTTTCTGGTTTTTGAACATCTCACGTTCCCCGTCTGAGGTGGGATTCTAAGACAGAAATTTTGCAAGTAGTATGAGGAAGCTACTTACGGATGGGTAAAAAAAAAAAATAAAGTTGTTAATTAAATATTAAATGCCTACACTTGTGTATTGTCTGAAGAGTTGAAGGCCAAAGATGGATAATGATTTTGTTTTAAAATGTCCTTCTTAAGAAGTGGCAACCACTGTTATGCATATTAGGTAGTCCATAAGGCACATTCAGTGGACATAAAGCACAAGCTGGAATTTCTCCAGAAAAGCAATACCAATTAGATCATTTTGATGTCTGATTTTAAGTTCTTTATACTGTGGTCTTAGAAAGTGGTATCAAAAACACAAAAATGATGAAACTGCTAAAATTATATCTGTGCAATATTGATAATATTGCTAAAACAAGGAGGTTGAGTATGTAGGAATGGAAGAGGCAGAGACAGGGGGTGGTGTCCAGAGAGGAATTAGCCTGGAGTCATTACGTTCCCACGAACTCTCCAAGTACAAATCCCCAAAACATTGAGATTCGTTTTGAACAATAAAAGAAGATTAAGACATTGAACATAAACAACAGCAAATAATGTTTATGATTGTAAATGAACCATGATATTTTATTTATATATTTTGTCAGTATTTAAAAGTATTTAATCATTTAGCATTATTATAATAAGAAACTGTACATTTCATAAGAGTCCACCAGGATAAATATTCAGTAAGACACCAGAGGTTAAATATTATTCTCTTATTCAAAGAGATTGATCACCGCAAAACATTGGTTCATTTAATACTAAGAGTTCCTATGGTTTTTCTAGAAAACTTCTAGTTTTTTAGCAAACATTCTGAGAATGTTTAGGAATAAGAAAATAAAGGAACTCTAAGGAAGGAAAAGGAATAGGTTGGATATAAAGAAAAAGAAAAATGTTGTGAGTTAGTGTTAAGGAGTATAAGAATCTGTATTCTGCTAATGTAGATAATTCAGTGTGTTTCTTTTAAACAATGAATATTTAAGTAAGGATCTTTCAGCACTAGCAACAGTAATTCAAATCTAAACATTTATTTTTGTCCAACAGCTGCCCAGCCATATGGCAGAAGTGTCCAAACTAAGTAATAAATATTAATACATTGTTGATCAGCATAATATTTCATGTGCATATTCTATAACTCACATGTGAAAATCATAAGCTATGATTATTAATTTGTTCTTATTCTTTATATGTATGTTTTTGTCCCAAAAGCGGTTCACTTTCTTACACTTTCTTTCCCTTGGTCTGAAGTTTTGGTATATTTGCTCAATGGGGAAGAAAACTTCATGGCTAGAAGAAGAATTAATATGTCTCTTCTTTTATAATTTAGGATTGAGAAACCTGTAAGGACTCTCATTGTACATTTATCATGTAATATTCATAAAAGATGCCTATCTTAGATTAATACTGTGCAATCATAATTCACGGTGCAGAGCACATTGTAAGTAAAAAAAGAATATTTCTGGTTGCATCTTGCTTGCAAATTATTAGGAATCAGAGAACCACATTTCTTATGACAGAATTATCCTACATGCCATTGTAGCAAAGGGCTTTTTAAACATGAAATTGGAAGCTCAACATGCTGGCTTGTGTTTCACAGCGCACTAATTCATCAGAAAGAAAACCAGAGTAAAACTCATTACTATTTTATGCATTTGCTGCGGTCTTAAAATGGTGCTATTGAGAATTCTTGCACTGAAGAAAACTAGAAAAAAAAGATCTAAGAAGGTCTTTTTCAGTGTCTTTCCTTGAACTTTAACCCCCTTTTGTAGTCTTGTTTTTTTGGCTCCTACTCATGAGGGAAAGATCTTATTTTATGCAGAAGCTATGTTCACAATGAATATATTAACTAGGAACGCTAAACATGGATTCTTCAAATACCTTTGTTGAGGGGCCTCCATCCCTGGACATTTTCAAAAATAACTGGATAGCCACTTGAATGGAATAGTATGAGATTCCTACAATGATCAGGGGGTTGGACTAGAAGACCTCCAAGGCCCCTCCCAGCACTATGATTCTATGTTCTTTTGTAATCATCAGAATCCTTTTTTAAAAAAATAAATCAGGGAACAGACAATCCTTGAAAACATCATTTAATAAATCTGGCCTTTAGAGCAGGGGGTCCCCAACCTTGGCAACTTTAAGACCTGTGGACTTCAACGTCAAGCATGGCTGGCTGGGGAATTCTGGGAGTTGAAGTCCACAAGTCTTAAAGTTGCCACGGTTGGGGACCCCTGCTTTAGAGAACAGAGAACGTTGTACATCAGATATCTGGGCCTAATTTCCTGAAGGTAATTCACATTTTTCAATGAGGGGGGGAAAAAAGAGAGAGAGAGAGAGCTGGAGTGGTAAACAGAGGGGGGGGGAAAATGAGATACACAGTGTGCCGAAGAAAGAACAGGGTTACAAAATGAAAGGAGGAAAACATATTTCTGCAATTAAGGTAGAAATGATGTTTTCCTAAGCAAGAGAAATGTAAGTGAGGGAAGTAGTTTCCGAAAATGGAAGGAGCTGAGAGCACTCAGTATTCTGCTGCCATTGTGGTTGCAATGTTTTTATACTGTTTCTATGGCAACTGTGATGATGTTTCTTTCCTGGCTCTAATGCGAAATTCTAACTAATGTTCCTACAAATATGTGTGTGTGTGTGTGTGTGTGTGTGTGTGTGTGTGTATTTTGTGTATATATGTATATGTGTATGTGTATAAGTGTATATATATATGTATATGTACACATTAACAACAACAACAATAATAATAATAATATCAACAATAACAATAATAACAATAACAACAACAACAATAATAATAACAATAACAATAACAACAATAACAACAATAACAACAATAACAACAATAACAATAACAATAACAATAACAATAACAATAACAATAACAATAACAATAACAATAACAATAACAATAACAATAACAATAACAATAACAATAATAATAATAATAATAGTTGTTGGAAGGGACCTTGAAGGTCATCTAGTCCAACCCCCCGCTCAGGCAGGAAACCCTATATCATTTCGGACAAATGGCTGTCCAGTCTCTTCTTAAAAACTTCCAGTGTTGGAGCATTCACCGCTTCTGGAGGCAGATTGTTCCACTGGTCAATTGTTCTAACTGTCAGGAAGTTTCTCCTTAAGTTCCAGGTTGCTTCTCTCCTTGATTAGTTTCCATCCGTTGCTTCTTGTCCTGCCTTCAGGCGCCTTGGAGAATAGCTTGACTCCCTCTTCTTTGGGGCAGCCCCTGAGATACTGGAAGACTGCTATCATGCTATCATGCTATATATATGTATATATGTGTGTGTGTATATGTATCAATATCTCCTCCCCTGTCTCTTCCCTCCCTGATACAGCTGACAAAGTGAGAAAGAGCCTGTGGCCTAGGGATCAACACAGCTGCCTAACGTGCAAGCAGCCCAGGTTCGAATCTCAGAAGGGTATGGCTGGCTGATGAGAGCTAATTAGCTCGAAATAGCTATCCCAGTCCCCCTTTAACTCTTTGTTAGAAATGCAATATATATATATATATACACATATACATGCATATACATATACATATACATACTGTATATATATATATACACACATACATGCATATACATATACATATACATAAACACACACACACACACACACAAACTCCAGTTGCTGGCAGGACTGATGTGTGCAAATATGAAACTGCTTCCCTTTTTAGACAAGTTAGTGGAAGGGGCCTCTATTTTAAACAAAAAACAAAAATGGACAGGGATCATCTCACCTGCTGGAGCATCTAAGAGGTGCCATGTGTGATTTGAGATGGAATTTACCTTCCCAGGTCACTCATTTTAGCATGAAAAGGAAAGCAAATATGCAGACAGTCAGCCAAAGCATTCAGTAATTGCAATACTAAGTGACATCTGTCTGTGGAAATTCTCAAGTCATCCCAGGTCACGGTTGTCCCAAAGGTGCTTTTTCAAGAGGCAACGGGACTTTCTTTGTTTTTCTTTGAAGACGCTTCGCTTCTCATCCGAGCAGCTTCCTCAGCTCTGACTGGATGGTGGGGAATGGAAGCATTTATACTCCTTGCAGACAGCTGGTCATTTGCATATTTTTAGAGAGTTGTCGAGGCCACTTGTAGGTTTGTTTGTGTCCTCAGTTTACACCCATTTGCATGACTCAAAGGACCTTGAGGACACAGACAAACCCCCAAGTGGCCTCAATGACTCTCTAAAGAGAATGCAAATGACCAGCTGTCTGCAAGGAGTATAAATCCTTCCACTCTCCACCATCCAGTCAGAGCTGAAGAAGCTTCTTGGATGAGAAGCGAAACGTCTTCAAGGAAAAAAAACAAGAACGTCCAGTTGCCTCTTGAAAAAAAGCACCTTTGGGACTTAAGTGACATCTTGTACATATGAACATAAACACAAATCTAACAGCAACCTAGCACATCTAATAACTCTTCAAACCCTGGGCTTGTCAGTGGAGTTATTTGGGCTACTAGAGGTTTCAAGGTCCTGGTAATTAAGTGTTCAGCTTCTAAGCTGCACCTAGGCCGAAGCCTAACACTGAGATCAATCATCGGGCTTGATTTATTAGGACTGCTTTCCACCCGTTCCCTAGGAAATGCAGCTGCATTTCGGATCATGTTGCAAAGCAATAGAAACATCAAAACTGGAGCAGTCCCACAACACCTGAGCTTCGGCAGCTTTACTATCAGAATTTGCCAAAGTACACTTCGAGTCCCCAAGCCAGACTCGGTACCATCTAGAGGAAAACATAACATTGCTCTGGACAACATCCCCTTTCCGCATCAGTGAATATTACAATTCTCATGGGTGAATATGGAAGTAGTAATCCATAGATGAATATTAGTGTCATGTCCTGTTCCACCAATCAGTGATATTGGAAGATCCAGCGATGGGTTTTCTAAAACCTTGTGCGTGTAGTATTTAGGCTTACGTACCGCTTCACCCTGACTGCTCTTTAGAAAGCCAGATCCTGAAGTTGAAACTCAAGTACTTTGGCCACCTAATGAGAAGGAAGGACTCGCTGGAGAAGAGCCTAATGCTGGGAAAGATTGAGGGCAAGAGAAGAAGGGGACGACAGAGAAGGAGGTGGCTGGATGGAGTCACTGAAGTAGGAGGCCTGAGCTTCAATGGACTCCAGAAGATGGTAGAGGACAGGAAGGCCTGGAGGAACGTTGTTCATGGGGTCGCGATGGGTCGGACACGACTTCACAACTAACAACACCGCTTCACAGTGTTTTACAACACTCTCTGAGCAGTTTACTGAGTCAGCTTCTTGCCCCCAACAATCTGGGTCCTCATTTTACCAACCTTGGAAGGATGGAAGGTCAAGTCAACTTTTTTTTTATAGTATTTTATTAATTTTCTAGTATTGCAATTCATTAGTGCTTAATGAACAACATGTTGTCTGAGCTGATTTGTTTTGCAGCCATTGATAAAATAAGTTCCATGTTTGAAAATATTTTGTGTCTTGTTTTTCTTTGATTCTCAATGTGAGTCTGTGCATTTCAGCACCGTCCAGTATTTTCTTGATTATCTCTTCCTCCGATGGTGTTTTTTTTTTATTTTTTCCAGGGCTGAGCAAATACAATCCTCGCTGCTGTTAATACATGTAATGTTACATATGCATTGTTTATCATTTTTTTCTGGAATTGTACCTAATAAAAAAAAAGTTCAGGTTTAAGTTCAGGCCGAGTCAACTTTGAGCCCCGTCAGGATTGAACTTCAGGCTGTAGGCAGAGTTTGCATGCAATACTGCACTGTGGCACCAGGGCTCAATGCAAACTTCTGAATGGATTCATTGTAGTGGTCTTTAGCTGTGTGGATATTATATTAACTGACTAGAATGGATGGGTGTGAATTAGAAGAGAGGACCGGGGGGGGGGCAGGGGGAGACTGAGCTATTCAGCAACTCAAGATAAGATGATAAGATAAGATGAGATGAGATGAGATGAGATGAGGTGAGGTAGATAGATAAGATAAGATAAGATAAGATAAGATAAGATAAGATAAGATAAGATAAGATAAGATAAGATAAGATAAGATAAGATAAGATAAGATAAGATAAGATAAGATAAGATAAGATAAGCTTTATTGTCATTTTTTTTACTGTGGGCACAATGGCACACATCAAAAATGAAATTTAGTTGCCCGCTCTCAGAGTGAAACACACACGACACACACCTAAACATACTATGTACAACATATGTATAGACCCACACCCCTACATATAGAATGAAAGACAATGGAGATTATTTGCTTAGAAAATGATTAGATTAGATTAGATTAGATTAGATTAGATTAGATTAGATTAGATTAGATTAGATAGGTGAAAGAGATGAGAGATGATAGCTTAAGAATAACTCTGTTCCTATGTACAGCATACATAGAAGACAAACGAAATAAAAGGATCGTTATGATAAAAGAGGGAGAGAAGTATGAAAGATATAAGACTGATGGGAGACATTGGATGTGGGTCCAATCTTTATGCGATAGAGCACCTATCAAGAGCAGAAAATGGAAGCAAATGAAAGAAACAAAAGGGAAAGAAAATGGCTAAAGGAAGAGAAAGCACAAGTCTGTGTGAAAAAATTATTAGAAGGCAGATTAATCCGTCCCACTAGAATAACAGAGTTGGAAGGAACATTGGAGATCTTCTAGTCCACCCCACTGCTCAAGCAGGAAACCCTGTACCATTTTGGACAAATGGCTGTCCAGTCTCTTCTTAAAAGCTTCCAGTGTTGGAGCACCACCCACAACTCCTGAAGGCAAGCAGTTCCACTGGTTAATTGTGCTCACTGTCAGGAAGTTTCTCCTTAGTTCTAGGTTGCTTCTCTCCTTGATTAGTTTCCATCCGTTGCTTCTTGTCCTGCCTTCAGGTGCTTTGGAGAATAGCTTGACCCCCTCTTCTTTGTGGCAGCCCCTTAGATAGCGGAACACTTAATTTTAAGAGTGTTTATAGACAGTGTTTAAAAGATGTTAGGACAAGATTAAGACTGAATAGAAAGTGGACTTTAAAATGACAGGCTGTAAGAATGACATGGAAAAGAACTTACACCGGGCATGCAAACGAAACCAACTGATGTCTTAATAATTTAAAGGATGATATACAAATAACAAACTGAGAGAGTGACCTGGATCATCTTCCTACATCAGATTTACACAAGAGGCTTGTTAAAGCTTTGAAGAATTTTGTGAGAAAGAGCAAATCAAAAAGGAAAGGAAAACATTGTTTGAAAGGACAAAAAGATCAAGATCGTTAAGAGGAAGGAATATAAACCTGGTTCGTTGGATCGAGGTTTAGATCTGTTGCTGTAACCTTTCATCCAGTTGTGATTTTTGCCTTGAAGGCAATGCTAAGCTTTCAGGTCAGCTTGTTTCCCCTTCATCCCTTTATAAACACCCATTCAAAAATGTAATTAGATTGGGCTTGATATAGGTGCTTTGTTGAAAAAGCGCCTAAAGCTGTGAAGATTTCTTTGACAATGAAAAATGCTTGTGGATTAATGAGAGGGGGGAAAAATGGAGCATGAGCAAAACCCGGAAGTATTGTTGGTCCATAAAAATACCTGCAAGTAAAGATGCTGAGGACTGTGTCTATAAATAGGACATCATATTTTTCCCTGTTCCTCAAAAAAAAAACCATGGATTATTATCTCTCACAATAGGAAGCTTTCTTTTCCTTAGGTCCGCTTGCTGAGCCTTTGCAAATATGTCAATGCCACAAAACGTCTATTGTAGGTGAGAGCCTAGGAACCTGACCAATTTCTTTTGTGTGTCTGTGTGCGGTGTGTTCAAAGGCAAAAATAGAAAGCAATGATTTATTGGCCGCATCTCCATTTTGAAGCAGGGCAAGTAGAAATGTGGATGAAAGGAAAGGACACAGCTTATTTTAGACCTTTTGTGAAAAAAAAAAAAAAAAAGAAAGCGACACTTGTCATTGTCCAACTGAAGCGAGGCGGGCATTGTAAGGAAGTCTTCCATGACTCATCCCTTGCTGGGTTAAGAAAAACAGGGGTTTTTCAGGTGGGTTGGGAGGAAAAATAATGACATGGGGATGATGTCATTACACAGAAGGTTTTTGAAAAGCTGGGTTGTTTTCTTGCAGGCGTTTCATGACCCAAAGTAGGTAATGTCATCAGTGCTAGTACGGAGCGGAGTCTGATCTCAGTTTATATTCTGGTGCAGGGGTCTTAAAACTTGGCCCTTTTATGACTTGTGGACTTTGACTCCCAGAATTCCTCAGCCAGGCACGCTGAAACCCCTGTTCTGGTGGCTTGCCCTGTCCATGTTGGTGGGAGTGATTTCCAGTGAATACGTATTGTATCACCTGCTGTGTTGTGTACCCACAGCACTAAATGCTTACAGTAGGCCTGACATTGTGCTCTCTGTTGTTGCTGGTAACAAGAATCAATCTGGGCTGGCCTGACTAGCTATCTGCTCTGCGTCTCCCCTATTGGACTTGCGCTAAAATTTCTAGGTTCAAAAGGCAGGAGAAAGAAGGAGAATTGACTTCACTTGGTCCAGGCCCCAAAGCTTCTTGTCCCTGGCAAAGGAGAGTTGGAGAAAAGAATATAGAATGTAGAATAATAAGGATGGAAGGGACCTTGGAGGTCTTCTAGTCCAACCCCCTGCTTGAGCAGGAGATCCTATACCAGGGGTCTTCAAACTTGGCCCTTTTATGACTTGTGGACTTCGACTCCCAGAATTCCTCAGCCAGGCACGCTGGCTGAGGAATTCTGGGAGTCGAAGTCCACAAGTCATAAAAGGGCCAAGTTTGAAGACCCCTGTTCTGGTGGCTTGCCGTGTCCATGTTGGTGAGACTGGTCTTGGTTGAGCTGTTTGCTGTTAGCTTTTTTGATAGTTTCTTGATTGGGGTATTGTTTACTTCTTGATTGTTGTTCTGATGTTAATCTTGGTGTTAATCTATGCTGATCTGGGTGCTGATTGCTGGTGGAGAGGTGCTTGTTCCCTTTTTGGCTGGTTGATTGTCTCTTTTGCATAGTCTATAGATGTTGTTAATGTCTGTGTGTCTATTGATGGCCAATTTGTTAGAGGGCCAGGCTTCTAGAAATTCCCTAGCATTTTTGGACTTGGCTTGGTCTAGGATGGTCACATTTTTCCAGTTGAAACCAGGGTTAAATCTGTCCATATGTGATGAAATTCAAGAGTTTTCATCATGTTTGCTAGTTGGTGTTCATGGATGCCTTCTGCCAGTCTTCTGCCTGTTTGTCCTACCTACATGGTGGTTATTGCAATCCTTACATTGTATGTTGTAGATGAGTCCTGGGTTTTTTTTTTTCCCCTAGGGTTGCTGAGTCCATCATCAAGTGTAAATTATTTTGTTCGGGTGGTGATTGGAAAGTGAGCATAAATTTGGCCTACCCTGTTTTTAGTCTTTGTAGTCTTTCTGAAAGTGATGTGACCTGTAACCAGCAGCTTCTTGTTGCAATTTAAGGATGTGACTCACATTAATGGCACCATCAGTGGTGGGATTCAGCCGGTTCGCACCACTTCGGCAGAACCGGTAGCTAATTTTTTGTTGCCCAGGCCCAGAATGGACTTCTGGAAACGGCATCCACACAGAGAACCAGTTATTCACATATTTGAATCCCACCACTCCTTCCTTCCTTCCTTCCTTCCTTCCTTCTTTCCTTCCTTCCTTCCTTCCTTCCTTCCTTCCTTCCTTCCTTCCCTCCTTCCTTCCTTCCTTCCTTCCTTCCTTCCTTCCTTCCTGTGGTAGGATTCAGGCATTTCTCACCACTTCGGCAGAACCGGTAGCTAATTTTTTTGTTGCCCAGGCCCAGAATGGACTTCTGGAAACGGCATCCACACAGAGAACCAGTTATTCACATAGTTGAATCCCACCACTCCTTCCTTCCTTCCTTCCTTCCTTCCTTCCTTCCTTCCTTCCTTCCTTCCTTCCTTCCTTCCTTCCTTCCTTCCTTCCTTCCTTCCTGTGGTAGGATTCAGGCAGTTCTCACCACTTCGGCCAAAACGGTAGCTAATTTTTTGTTGCCCAGGCCCAGAATGGACTTCCGGAAGCGGCATCCACACAGAGAACCGATTGTTCACCTATTTGAATCCCACCACTGGGTACCATTCATGATGATGCCTCTGATATTTGCCCTTCCTCTAAAGATAAAGATAGTGAAGACCCTTGGCTGCCTGAAATATAAAACAAGAAGGTGCTTGATGTGGTTTCATATATGTAAACTTCAGTCATGGCAATACGTCACCACTGAAAACTCCAAACTAGTTCAAGTAGGGATGTGACAGTTTGAAACTGAAATGTTCCATCCAGATAAATATGCTGAGAGTCTCAAGAAGAATATAACCATTAGTGAGGCTAGAAAAGAAAGAGAGGAGAACAGAGGCATAAACAGTCAAGAGACAGGAAGGAAGGAAGTTGAGTTCTCTTGTAAATGGCTACTCAGTCCAGATGGTGAGAAATCTAAGAAGCATTTCAAAGGGAGGAGGGGAGGAGGAGGAGGAGGAGGAGGGGAGGAGGAGGAAGATGTTTTAAATAGTGAGAAGAATTAATCAGTGGAACTGTTTGCCTCCAGAAGTTGTGGGTGCTCCATCACTGGAAGTTTCAAGAAGTGATTAGACAGCCATTTGTCTGGAATGGTATAGGATCTCCTGCTTGAGCAGGGGGTTGGACTAGAAGACCTCCAGGGTCCCTTCCAACTCTGTTAATCTGTAATCCCAGACCAACTGATCAGTGGAATGGCTCACCTCCAGAAGTTGTGGGTACTCCATCACTGCAGGTTTCAAGAAGAGATTAGACAGTCATTTGTCTTTGAATAGTTTAGGGCAGGGGTGTCAAACTCGCAACGTCACGTGATGTGTCGCGACTTTCTTTCCATTGCCGGCAGTGGAGTGGGCGCGGTTTCGCTATGAGGCATCCGGCCCGCGGGCCGGCAGTTTGACACCCCTGGTATAGGGTATCCTGCTTGAGCCAGGGGGATGGACTAGAAGACCTCCAAGGTCCCTTCCACTTCTGTTATTGTATAATTCTGTAATTCTGTAGATTGGAGAAACGTGTAAATATTTTTTCTTCAAATGTAATTGATTAACACAGTTTATTTTTCCAGGTCGCCACTTCTTCTTATTGTTATTTTTGCGGTTGTTAACTGGTTTTAATCCTGCAACCATCCCTACCACCACATAGGCACATTGGTAGGTGACCTTAGAAATTATAACTAGCCAAGCTTCAACCAATCAAACCATAGGGTGGGCTTCAGATAGTAGATCCACGAATACCTCAGTTTGTGGGCTAGCAGACCGTATTATATTTGTTTTCTTTTGTTCTGATTGCTAGCGGAAGGCTTCGAATCTACCACATCTTTCAAAGGCGTTTCCCTCCCCCCCCCTTTTTTTTTTTTTAATGCCAAAAGCACTCAGGTGTGTTTATAGAAAACATCGGATCTTTGAAGAGCATTTTGATTCCTGATTTTCTGGGAACTGTTTAAAATGTGTTCGTGTGACGCAGTTCCTGAATTTCCTAGGACTGTCATTTAATACGTTTCCTATGCTTCTTGGAACTGTTGTGTGATAATTGTGATTAGATGACAATTCTAAGAAATATAGGGAGAAGAGCTGACTTTAAATATCGTGGCGATGCTGTCAATGCATGCCAGGTTTTCTTTTCTTGAAGGAAGTAATTTTGGGCTCGCTGGTACAGTTTCTAATAGGAATTTAATTGATTCCTCTCCAGTACAGATTTGGGTATAAAGAATAGAAATTAGACAGCCTAGGGACATTTTTCCTCAAATCTGAAGGGTAAAACTCCCAAATTCCTTGTTATGGAGATTTTCAGTCATCCAGGTTACAGTTGTCCCAAAGGTGCTTCCCCCCCCCCCCCCTAAAAGTCCAAGTGGACTTTCTTGGCATTTTTCTTTGAAAAGATTTTGCTTCTCATCCAAGAAGTTCTGAAAAAAAACAAGAAAGTCCAGTTGTCTTTTAGGGGGGGGGAAGCATCTTTGGGCTCTAAATTCATCCCTATTATGCTTTCAACCAGACTTTGTTTTGGGCCAAGATGCAAATCAGCAATAACATTGATTAAGATGGTGGTTAATCCAAACATTGATAATCTACCTCCATTTGTGTTACAGCTGAATGGAATAAAATCTGCACACAAGTTAAAAATTTGGGAGATCGATAAATGTCGCTACCTGGTTTTGTGAACTTTTGAACGCCTATCTACGAGACATTTATAAGCTAAGGAGAACAGGACAAGTACATCCTGCTGATGATGTTACCTAGTTTGGTAATGAAACGTCCAGAAATTATATTGAAACAAGCTTGGAGAACAAGCCACAGCCAAAACACCTATCTATATATCTGGATAGAAACTTTTCTCTTCTTCTCTTCTCTTCTCTTCTCTTCTCTTCTCTTCTCTTCTCTTCTCTTCTCTTCTCTTCTCTTCTCTTCTCTTCTCTTCTCTTCTCTTCTCTTCTCTTCTCTTCTCTTCTCTTCCCTTCCCTTCCCTTCCCTTCCCTTCCCTTCTCTTCTCTTCTCTTCACATTTCTTGTCTTCCCTTTCCTTCCCTCCTCTCCTCTCCTCTCCCCTCCCCTTCCTTCCTTCCTTCCTTCCTTCCTTCCTTCCTTCCTTCCTTCCTTCCTTCTTTCTTTCCTTCCTTCCTTCCTTCCTTCCTTCCTCCTTCCTCCTTCCTCCTTCCTTCCTTCCTTCCTTCCTTCCTTTCCTTTCTATCTTTCTTTCTTTTCTCTCTCTTTCTTTCTTTCTTTCTTTCTTTCTTTCTTTCTTCCTTTTTTTCTTTCTTTCTTTCCAAATTTTGGTCCCTTCTGTTCTCTAGGCCAAATGATGAGTTGTGAATACAGAAGCATAAAGGATCAACTCTCTGGGCTTTGCTGTTTTCTGGCATCCACACCGAGTGAATTTGTGAAGTGTTTCCTTAGCATATCGGAATAAGAAGTCAGGAAAATCGTTGCTGCTAAAAACAGTCTAAAAAAGGCCGCAGCATTCAGAGTAGGTGGTGGGAGAGGCAAGGGAGCTAACAGGGAAGACAGGAAATGACAGCTTAACAACTGCTAGCAAATTATAAGCTAAATGGGACGCAAAGCAACACAAAAAAGAGGCAGAGACCCTAGAAAGTGTGCAGAAAAGAGCAACGTAGACGATAAGGAGGCAAGAGGCTAAATTGTACAATGAACGGTTGAGGGAGCTGGGTGCGTTTAGTTTATCAAAGACAAGGATTAGGGGGGACATAATAGCAGTTTTCCAGTACTTGAAGACCTGTCACAGAAAAGAGAGGATTGACTTATTCTCTAAGGCACCAGAGAACAGGACAAAAGTAACAGGTGGGAGCCTGTTAAGGAGAGATCCAATCTAAAAGTAAGGAGAATTTTTATGATAGTGGGAACAATTCATCAGTGGAATAGCTTGCCTCCTGGAACTGTGGTTGTTCCATCACTGGAAGTTTTCAAAAATAGACTGGACAGTCATTTTACTGAGATGGTATAAAACATCCTGAAGATTTCTAAGGTCTAAGATTTTGGTCTGAGTCAACATTGATGTAAATTATTATTTGATTATGGTCTGGAATGGCAATATGGAAAATTGGAAAACGTAAAATTAAAGGAGTTGGATTGAGATTGGTGAAATATTACTGATATTTTTACTTACAATGATTGAATGTTAACTAGAAATGCATTAAGTGGACTAAATTAAAACAATTGAGGAACTTTTAGAGATTTGGATTGATTTATAAAAATATTTGATAGAGTACAGGAAATAGAATATAGTTGAGAAATATTAAAATATAATAGCTATATTATATGTCTATTTTAGAAATAATTATTGTTTCATTATTTTAGGCTAAAATGTAAAATGGTTTTAAAATACTTAAAGGCATGTTCATCTATAAAATATGTATGTGAAATAGAATAGAATAAGAGATAGAATTTAATTGAGAAGTATAAATTGAATAATTGGAATAATATGTATATGTTAGAAACAATTTATATTATATGGATACCCGAATTGTATACTATATGTTTATGTAAGGCCAAATTGGAATATGTTAATTGTAAGTTAGTTAAGCCTGAAAACGGGTGGAAATATTATTGATAGTTTTTGTTCTTTGTTGTTGTTTTTTTTTTATTGATAAAATAGAGAGGGAAACTTTAAAGAAGTAATTTAAATTGTTCATGTATGATTATATTTTTGTACTTTGTTCCATCGAGTGCCCTATCTCCACGATGAGTCTTAAGCACTTGGTTGTAAAACAAAAAAAATTCAATAAAACTTATTATATATATATATATAAAAAAAAAACTTGGAATACGGCTATCATGTCCCCCCCAGTCCTTCTTTTCTCTAGACTAGCCATACCCAAATCCTGCAACCGTTCTTCCTATGTTTTAGTCTCCGGGCCTTTAATCATCTTAGTTGCGCTTCTTTGCACTTTTTCCCAAAGTCTCAACATCTTTTTTTGTAATGTGGTGACCAACCCTGGATGCAGTATTCCAGGTGTGCCCTCACTGAGGCTTTATAAAGCGGTATTAATACTCCGTGTGATCTTGATTCTATGCCTCTATTTATGCAACCCAGGATTGTATTGGCTTTTTTTGACTGCTGCCGCACACGGCTGGCTCACGTTTAAGGGATCGTCCACTAGGACTTCAAGGTCCACTCTGAAAAAGTTAGAAGATTAAACGATTCTGCAGATTGAATTATAATGTGCTTCTTAATCTGAGGGGGGGGGGGTGGATTATTCTGAAGAGGCAAGCTTTCAAAATATACCGTGCCACACAGCAAAATTAAAAAGAAGTGAGAACATAGAAGTGAAATCGCAAAAAAAATAAAACCCTGAAATGTTAGTTCACCAGATTTTTGTGTGTAGGCTTCAATAAACTATCTGTGCTGCAACCTTATGAATAATCCTGATTCTTTGCCCCTGACACTTACCTTTTAAAAGGTGCTATTGGCTTTTATAAAAAATAATGGAACTTAATAATTTTAGGGATTTTTTTTTTAGGGGATTGATATCCATTTGTTTCTCAAGAGGAAGGGAGAGTCTGAGATACTTACCCCCTTGATGTCATCAGGCATAAGGCTCTCCATTTGTGTCCAAAGGAGATGCTTTACACTTATTGTAACTTCCTGAACCAACCCAGAAAGATTGAATAATCAACCTGCCTCCAGAAGCGGTGAATGCTCCAACACTTTTTAAGTTTTTAAGAAGAGACTGGATAGCCATTTGTCCGAAATGGTGTAGGGTTTCCTGCCTGAGCAGGGGGTTGGACTCGATGACCTCCAAGGTCCCTTCCAACTTTATTATTATTATTAAATATCCCTATGCAGACCTGCCTGTCCCTGAAGTGTCTCTGGTGCTTTTCATCCCTACTGTGTATTTGGCACCATGATAACTATTCTTTCTGGAGTTCTTCCATCTTTATCCGAGTTAAATTCTTATGTACTTTGATGAATACAAGATTATTGGCAGTTCACTCCCTTCCATCCAGGACATGGCATATAAGCGTTGCTTGAGCAGTGTCCGTAGGATTGTCTGGGACACTACACACCCTCTTCACAACCTGTTTTCCTTGTTACCTTCTGGGAGGGGGGGGGCTCCGTGGTATCCGAAGCAGAACATCCAGATTCAGTCACAGTTTTGTTCCGTACGGCATCAACCTTGTGAACTCTCAAGCTTCCTCTTTTCCGCTATGTATTCAAGATGGGCAGTGATTAATATTTATATGTGTTTATGTGTAAGGGTGTAGGTATGTACATATGTTGCCTATAGCACGTTTATATGTGTGTTATGCATGTGTACACTTTTGAGAGCAGGCAACAATTTCATTTTTAATGTGTGCCAGTGTGCCCACAGTAAAAAATGACAATAAAGCAGTGATGGGATTCAGCCGGTTCGCACCACTTCGGCAGAAACGGTAGCTAATTTTTTGTTGCCCAGGCCCAGAATGGACTTCCAGAAGCGGCATCCACACAGAGAACCGGTTGTTCACATATTTGAATCCCACCACTCACTCACTCCTTCCTTCCTTCCTTCCTTCCTTCCTTCCTTCCTTCCTTCCTTCCTTCCTTCCTTCCTTCCTTCCTTCCTTCCTTCCTTCCTTCCTGTGGTAGGATTCAGGCAGTTCTCACCACTTCGGCCAAAACGGTAGCTAATTTTTTGTTGCCCAGGCCCAGAATGGACTTCGGAAGCAGCATCCACACAGAGAACCGGTTGTTCACCTATTTGAATCCCACCACTCACTCCTTCCTTCCTTCCTTCCTTCCTTCCTTCCTTCCTTCCTTCCTTCCTTCCTTCCTCCCTCCCTCCCTCCCTCCCTCCCTTCCTGTGGTATGATTCAGGCAGTTCTCAGCACTCCGGCAGAAACGGTAGCTAATTTTTTGTTGCCCAGGCCCAGAATGGACTTCCAGAAGCAGCATCCACACAGAGAACCGGTTGTTCACATATTTGAATCCCACCACTGCAATAAAGGCTATCTTATCTTATCATGGAGACATCATACCTAAGGGACTCTTGACGAGTCATGTCCATAGAATGAAAAAGGCACTTGGCTACTTTAGGTAGAGTCTGTTTTGGGGGCATCAACCATTTCTCAATTCTCTTGGGAGCCTTTTCTAAACCAACAGCGTGAACGTTACATTCTTTTTTAAGCATGGCAGCACTCCACTGATAACACTGCTCCATGTCGTAGATAGGAAGTCCTTTGTCACAGAGACCTGTGCCCAATCCCGGTAGGTTGGGAGGAAGGAGGAGGAGCAAATTAACGAGGACCTACCGGTGAGGAAGATCTACCAAAGAGGATCTACCTACTTCCTACTGCAAAATAGACCAAAATCTTAATTGGACCTGAATGCTTATGGTATGCTTTCAATGACAACAAATGAAGATCTAGAATGTATATACCAGCTTTTTTCAGAAAGAGGAAGGGAGGAAAGGGGAGAGGGGAGAGGGAGAGGGAGGGAGAGGGAGGAGATGGAGAGGGAAGGAAAGGGAAAGGGAGGGGAGATGGAGATGGAGAGGGAGGGAGAGGGAGGAGATGGAGAGGGAGTAAAAGGGAAAGGGAGGGAGAGGGAGGGGAAAGGGAGAGGGAGGGAGACAGAGAGGAAGGGGATATGGAGAGGGAGAGGGAGAGGGAAAGGGAGAGGGAGGAGAGGGGGAGATGAGAGAGAGAGAGAGAGGGAGAGAGAGAGAGAGAGAGAGAGAGAGAGAGAGAGAGAGAGAGAGAGTGTGTGGTACTGTTTTAACTCTTGCGGCCAGTTCTCTTTTTCTGTTAATTGTTTGGCATTGGAGAACACAAGATTGGGGGGGGGAATTGTTGAAACATTAAACACCGGTTTTCAAGAATACTAATTCTAGGGAAAGTGATTGGGGCATTTACTATTTAATCCTGAGCAAGTGGAAAGTTTCCTTTATGCAAGAGAAAGTTTACAATGCTAATTACAGACCTATAAATAACATTTAAGAAAAAGAAGGCAACATGCATAATATGAAGAAAAAAAATAAGGATTATTTTAGAAGTGCCGTTAACAATCCCCAAAGCAAAATCATGGTATTTGTACAGTAATAAACAGCTTTTAAAACGTGAGCACTCAGTAAGATGCAGCAAATCATTTAAATGTTGTGTTCAATGTTTACATAAACCAAACAGTAGAAGTGAATATTCGTAGCTCAGGGTTGAACTCTGAGCTTGGTGGTTTTCTTGCAGATCGTTTCATTACCAAACTGGGTAACATCATCAGTCTTTGGTGTTCTCTGATGTATGTAACCCAGTTTGGTAATGAAACATCTGCAAGAAAACCACCAAGTTTAGAGAGCACCAAGGACCCCACGAACCCAACAAAAGTCAATGCACAACCAAGGTATTTGACAAGGCATCTCCAGGGGTGTTTAAAACAGTAGGATGGTGGCCATAATGAAGACATGACCCCTTCTACTATGTGCTACACGTGTGAAAAGCGCAGGACTTCAATTGTGTAGTCACAAGAACCATACTGACTATCTGGTCAATGCTCCACAGCAGTATTCATGGTTGCCCAGCATTATTCAAAACGATCCAATGAACATATAGAAAAATGGTTTGCAGGATGAAAGACAATAATTCATTCATGGTCCTTAGAACGCATGGGTGACTACATAGACTAGCAGGACTGGATTTCTGAACTGATTCTTTAACCCAAGGCCACACACGGACAAACCCTCCCCCATCTTATATAAATAAAAATAAATAAACCCCCCCACCCCTCCAAAAAAAATATTCATGGTCTTTTTAAAAAAGCACATTTGGTTTTTTGTAAAAAAAAAAAAAAAGTAGAGTTGGATGTATATGTTTAGAATAAACCACAGTCTTTCAAATTATTCTTTATGATGACGTCGGTGACCGCATCGAAGACAAACTGCACATTCTTGGTATCGGTGGCACAGGTGAAGTGGGTGTAAATTTCTTTTGTGTCTTTTCTCTTGTTTAGGTCTTCAAACTGACACTGGATGTACGCAGCTGCTTCTTCATATGTATTTGATCCTAACGGGGGGGGGGAAACAACAACAATTTAGACATTTTAAGCTTGGGAGAGAGGCGGGGTATGGGGTCTTTCAAGAAATTTGCAAGAACAACAGGGTTGGAAGGGACCTTGGAGGTCTTCTAGTCCAACCCCCTGCTCAGGAAGGAAAGCCTATACCATTCCAGACAAGTGGCTGTCCAATCTCTTCTTAAAAACCTCCAGTGATGGAGCACCCAGAACTTCTGGACATTAGCTGTTCCACTGATTAATTGTTCTCACTGTCAGGATTTTTTTCCCCCTTAGTTTTAGATTGGATCTCTCCTTGATAAGCTTCCATCCCTTACTGTCCTGCCCTCAGGTGCTTGGAGAATAAGTCAATCTCCTCTTCTCTGTGATAACCCCTCAAATATTGGAAAATTAAAAATATCATGTCGTCCCAATCCTTGTCTTCATACTTAGTTCATCATATGGCTTAGCCTCCAGGGTCCTTATCATCTTTGTTGCTCTTCTCTGCTCTTTTTTTAGGGTCTCAACATCACTGCTCAAGCAGGAGACCCTTTACCATTCCAGACAAATGGCTGTCCAGTCTCTTCTTAAAAGCCTCCAGTGTTGGAGCATTCACAACTTCACTGATTAATTATTCTCACTGTCAGGAAATTTCTCCCTAGTTCTGAAAATGGCTGAAGTTGAAGGGCTACATTTTAAGAAACTTTAGGTCTCGGAAAAGCATTGGGGAAGGTTGGGTAAATATTCCTCTCAAGCTTGAGAATCAATTACTTTCCCATGGTACAAAGCTCTTTGCTGGAATGTATCGTAGCTACCTTGCATATCTGTAGCACAGGGATGGAGATATCAGTGCTTCTAAATCAGGATTGACTCCCGATTACTGCCTAGATAGGTCCCTGCAGCTTTCTAAGCAAGATTTTGGAAGTGGTTTGCCATTGCCTTCTTTCTAGGGCTGAGCGAGATTGACTGGCCTAAGACCACCCAGCTGATTTTGTGCCTAAATCAGGACTAGTAGTCATGGTATCCTGGTTTATACTCGGGTCCCCTCACCACTACTCCAAATTACTAATGATTTTGTTAGACTTTACTGCTATGACGATTATGTGATCCATTGTGCCCAACTCTTGACGAGTCTATGGGCCAAATCTTTCCACCTATGAAAAGACTTTTGAGACTTTCCTGTAATTAGCAAATGTAATAATCTGTCATTTACATTAGCTTGTTCACAGCATGGAGGAAAAAAATATTTTTCTTCATGAAGTCTTTAAAATTCTTTTTATGTAAGAGTCATTTTAGTTAAATACTTTACTTTTTTTTAAAAAAAAAAAGCCTTTGGGGACCATTTTAGCCACAGCGCGCCTTGTAGGAAACAAAATGGCTTCTACAACTAAACAAATAGCTCCCTCATTCTCCATTCTCAGACTGTAAGATGCCAAGATCACAAACAATACACAAAGAACATCTGTTAGAATAGGTCTTGCATAATTTATGCATCAGTGAGGATGTTAAGTTTAGCCCCAACTAAAAGATGCAATTTCCCTAATTTAAAATAATGAAGCCCGTTCCTTAAATAACTTACGTTCAATTTCTGAATATACTCCATAGCCTATAAATAGAGAAGAACATTTTTTCTATGTCTTAGTCTTAAAAGGCTGCATGATGGGAGGAGATCCTATTCTGATCCTCAATTTGTTAAATAAAATATTTTTTCCGCTGCTTTAGTTCCCTCTGGTTGACATTATTGGGTTGGATTAAATTCCTCAACAACAGCATCTTTATATTATATTTATGCCAGCAATGTGTTTTGACCAAAAAAAAATAGCCTTTCAACTTTCTCATGAGCCATAAATGATCTTTCAATGATGTAGTAACATCAGCATTAAAAAAAAAAAAAAAGGATCAGAATTCATCCTGGAGAAGATATATGTGGTCACTAGTCTTGAAACCAACTTGATGGCCCATAATCATCAGAAGTTCCCTTAAAAATCCTATAAAAGTCAAAAATCAGAGTTTGGAAGGGGGAGGAGGAGGAGGAGGAGGAATTATTATTATTAATTATTAAATTTTAATAGCAGTCTTGAGGCCTACAAGGACCTTGGGTTGCCAGCTGTTGCTTCGAGTTGCCAATGTTTTATTTGGTCTATTTACTATATTCTCTAAATTACATTTTACTTCTGTATATGCAACTATTCAGTGCAGTAACTGTTAGTCTGCTACAGCACAGTACAAAATTACAATGACAAGTTAAACACTTTTATAGAATGTTCGCATCACACCAGAGAGATTCTTAAGTCTGTGCCACTATTTTCACTTTGCTCCATAATAATGCTAATTCAGTTATTAAAATATCACATTATTTTATGCGAGAGGTGAAATCTGGAGTATGTACAGCAAACAGTTCCAGAAATACCATTCACATCCTATCAGATTCTTATTATTTAGGAGAACAAATGTTTTTGTCAATATTTACTATACTCAGAAAGTTCCAAGACAATAATTCTTTTTTTTATTATTATTCTCCTTCCCTCAACATGTTTTCTCTGCATAAAACATGAGAGAGAGATACCTGGATATTCTGGATAACAAATAGTAAGAGGACTCCTTTTAATTTTTTCTTCAAAGAGATCCTTTTTATTTAAGAACAGGATAATAGAGGTGTCTGTAAACCACTTATTGTTGCAGATGCTATCAAACAGTTTCATGCTTTCATGCATCCTATTCTGCAATTGGGAAAAAAAAGAGAGAATATCAGTTTAATAATATCAAGATCAATTCACAAATACTCGCAATGAAATAGATCAAGAAAATAAAACTCAGTGTACCTAAACAACAAGGGCAAAGTCTGAGACATTTTCTTATTTCAGACAATTATTTGAATTATTCAAATCAATCATTCAAATTTACGCAAGACCATCTTAAAATAGTTTAGCTATTGCTTGGTTCGGCTACCTTTTATCAAAATAAAGTATTTTTTTATAATATTTTACAATGTGTTTATCATGGTTATTTCTAAGAAGTATTTTTTAACACCAAGAACGTTATTTGGAAACAAATAAGCAAATCCTTAAAAACAGAATATTACTTCATCTCTAGACAAGCTAGATAAGAAAATTATCGTAACCATTCCCTCACTGCTAAATTGGTAAAATGTGATTAAATTACAGGTAGTCCTTGACTTACAACCACAATTGGGCCCGAAAATTTCTGTTGCTAAGCAAGACAGTTGTTAAGTGAGTTTTGCCCCATTTTACAACCTTTCTTGCCTCAGTTGTTGTGAATCCCTGCAGTTGTTACTAACTTATTTGTTAAGTAAATCTGGCTTCCCCATTGACTTTGCTCATCAAAGGTTTGTAAAAGGTGATCACTTCTCTTTCTTTCTTTCTTTCTTTCTTTCTTTCTTTCTTTCTTTCTTTCTTTCTTTCTTTCTTTCTTTCTTTCTTTCTTTCTTTTTCTTTCTTTCTTTCTTTCTTTCCTTTCTTTCTTTCTTTCTTTCTTTCCTTCCTTCCTCTTTTTCTTTCTTTTTTTCTCTTTCTTTCTTCCTTCCTCCCTTCCTCCCACTTTGCTCTCTCTCTCTCTTTCTTTGCTTTCTTCCTTCCTCTCTCTCTTTTCTTTCTTTCTTTCCTTCCTTCCTTCCTTCCTCTTTCTTTTTTCTCTTTCTTCCTTCCTTCCTCCCTCCCGCCCACTTTGCTCTCTCTCTTTTTTTTTTGCTTCCTTCCTCCCTCCCTCCCTCCCTATTTCTTTCTTTCTTTCTTTCTTTCTTTCTTTCTTTCTTTCTTTCTTTCTTTCTTTCTTTCTTTCTTTCTTTCTTTCTTTCTTTCTCTTTCTTTCTTTCTTTCTTTCCTTACTAACTTACTTACTTACTTACTTACTTACTTACTTACTTACTTACTTACTTACTTACTTACTTACTTACTTACTTACTTGCTTACTTACTTACCATTTCTTCATCTTCTGCAAGGACCAAGTCATAATCGCTAAGTGCCACACAAAAAATTATAGCTGTAACTCCCTCAAAGCAGTGAATCCACTTTTTTCGTTCTGATCTTTGGCCTCCAACATCAAACATCCTGTAAAAGAAGAGCCCCCCCAAAAAAATCCCCCCAATCAGCTGATTTCAAGATGGGATTCTACCAAGACCAAAATTAATTAGAACAGCTATAATTGAAGAGAAAGGCTATAAACCAAGTCTAGCGAGTTTGGAAGAAAAATTAAACCCATTTCACATATATACGTATCATATCTCTACATTCATTAGAAGATACGACCATTTTTCCTTTCGTGTTTTGCAGATTAGATCCTTAATCATAAAGTGTGGAATGTGCTCCTTTCTGGAGCTGCTATTTCCCAGGATCTTCCATTTTTGATTTTCAGTTTTGTATTTTATTGTCCACCTTCTGTCCCAAACTAAGTTAAAAAGGTCACAAACTGAATGAATGAATCAATCAAACAAACAAACAATCTTCTGTCCCAAACTAAGTTAAAAAGATCACAAACTGAATGAATGAATGAATCAATCAAACAAACAATCAATGAAATAATAGTGAGGATCTTCATGATTTTATGTTTAATATAGAAGCACTACACATGTTTTCATGCTGAGGACATGCTGAAAAGCCCTTCATGCTCTTTGCTTATATAAGATTGTTGTAGTTAGTCTCTTAAGTATGTACAAAACCCCGAAGTGCTCCTTCAATTTGATTCTTCAGCTGAATCATTGCACTGAAACCGATTCCAAATCAAATTTCTATGGAGTCTTCCATGCTATCTTCAAAAGCAAAGTCCACATTCTGGAGAGAGAGGATCGCTGGTCTGAAACAGGCCATCTACATTAAGATTGGACAGCCCTCTCTCATCAGAGGGGAGAGATACACCACCCGCCTCCTGTTTACAACCCAGTCCTTTCAGCAGTTCAAAGAAGGCTCCACACGCGTTTGCACTACTCAGGTGACCTTGAGGGCACAGATAAACCTCCAAGTGGCCACGACTCTCAGAAAGAGTACTAATGACCAGATGACTGCAAGGAATATAAATCCTCCCATTCCCCACCATTCAGTCAGAACTGAAGAAGCCTCTTGGATGAGAAGCGAAACGTCTTCAAGGCAAAAACAAGAAAGTCCAGTTGCCTTTTGAAAAAGCACCTTTGGAATTCCAAATCAAAGCATTAGCAAATCAAATCAGAGGGCTGCAAAACACTTTTTTTTTTGGATTCCATGGATATTTCCTTCTGTGATTGTTACAGACAACATGGCCATTTCTTTTCCCAAAATTGGAGAATAGGCATGAGTGTTCAGGGAGGGGCAAGGGAGATGGAGCAAAGTGATAGTGTAGGTTGTATAATAACGTCACACAAACCTCACGCAAGAATATAAGGGTGGTATTTTCACTGTGGCTTTTCAGCATGTACATAACATGGAATTCCCCCAATGCTTGCCAGCTTAAAAATATTATGAAATACTCTGTTCTGGACAGCAATATAGTCTTTTTCCACATTTCATGTGAAGAAAATATTTGAATAATACACTGGACACCCAGTATCATATTTTTCAGGCCATTACTTACTTAAAATGGAGATCTTTGAAAGTAAAATGAGTTTCCACTATTCCTGTCGTTTTCACTCTGGTCCTGAGGACATCTTGCTGTGTTGGGATATAGCTGATGTGGGCTATTCTGTCCAAATCATTCAAATAGCTAGTAAGACAGAATAAATATTGAAGGCTTTTTAATCTTAAATTTGAACTGTACGTATAAGAAAGATTAGCTTCACCAAAATATTCTTTTAACTGCTTTGACGTTGAGGACAGCCTCCAAGAATTGTGGTCCTGGTTGTATGGACAACAGATCCAGCTTCTGAAAGCTATTTAGAAGATGGCTACCAAGTAAAGTATGAAGACTGAATTCATACATTATGCTAAGCAATAGCAATTATTAGCAAAAAGGCAAATGCCAAATGGACTTGATGATTCTTCTCTCCAAGGTATGACTATCAAAACCTTCTCCATGGTTGGCAAGTCCTTCAGGTAGCAGTTGTGTGACCAGCTTACCCAGAACTAATCAATAGATATGTTACTTAGATGGAAAAATGGAAGATTTGTTCAGAAACCTCTATCCTAATGTGAAATATTAATGTTTGAAATCATGTAATTCTGGTGTCTTCAGCAGGACTTACTTCCAGTTCAATGTTTATCAGAAAGCTAGCTTGTTGAGACTTATGTCTAGATACTGTGGATATGACTAGAATAACAGCCGTACAGAAAAATCATAATTCAATGGAACTTATTTCTAAGTAAATACGGAACAATCATGTTTATCCCACTAGAAAACATTATTCTAATCAGAATTGGAGAACGTCAGACTTTCTTAATATTTAGGTTAATTTACAAAATCAATTATTCCCAAGGTGCTTTTTCAAAAAGCAACTGGACTTTGTTTTACCTTGAAGATGTTTCGCTTCTCATCCAAGAAGCTTCTTTAGTTCTGACTGAATGGTGGAGGATGAAAGGATTTGTATCCTTTCTAGTCATCTGATCATTAGTACTCTTTCTGAGAGTCGTTGAGGCCACTTGGAGGTTTATCTGTGCCCTCAAGGTCACCTGAGTAGTGCAAACGCGTGTGGAGCCTTCTTAGAACTGCTGTGTTGTAATTAATCTGAGAGCATAGATAAACCTCCAAGTGGCCTCAACGACTCCTCTCAGAAAGAGTACTAATGACCAGATGACTGCAAGGAATATAAATCCTTCCATTCAGTCAGAAATGAAAAAGCTTCAAGGTAAAAACAAAGTCCAGTTGCTTTTTGAAAAGGCACCTTTGGGACAACCATGACCTGGATGACTGAGAATCTCCACAGACATTTACAAAATAAATTGTTTAAAACTAAGTTTGATTCCGTATGTGAAAGTCACTAGAAAAAAAAAGGAGAGACTTAAGATTGTGATGTCTTATACTGTACAATTAAGTGATTCTACATTCAGTTTTCTGCCAGATGTGCAATGACATGTATATTTTTCCCAGGAATATTGTGTTTTGACACATTCGGGTTAAACAAATTATAATTAAAATCAGAGTCTTTTTATGGAATGATCAACTTTTGGAGTCAGTTCCATCACCAATAAAAACCGCTTCTAACCAAGCAGTTCGAACAAAGAAGTGATTTATGAGGGCCCCCAGATTTTGATGATGTGATGCTGAGACAGTCATAAGTGTAAGGAGTGCTTGTAAATCACTTTTCCCAGTGCCGTTGTAACTTCAGTCACTAAACGAAGGGTTGTAAATCAAGGATTGATTGTAATCTTCATTGAGATAATCAGAGTGATTATACAGAAATAGAATAGAAGCAGGAGCAGCAGAGATCTGTACTTTAAGATATTGATTAGTGTAAGAATAGGCTTTTGTAATAACAGAATAACAGAGTTGGAAGGGACCGTGGAGGTCTTCTAGTCCAAACCCCTGTTCAAACAGGAGACCCTGTACCATACCAGACAAGTGGCTGTCCAGTCTCTTCTTAAAAGCCTCCAGTGATTGAGCACCCACAACGTCTGGAGGCAAGCCGTTCCACTGATTGTTCTCACCATTAGGAAAATTCTCCTTAGTTCTAGGTTGCTTCTCTCCGTGACATCCATTGTTTCTTGTCTTGCCTTCTGGGGCTTTGGAAAATAGGTTGACCCCCTCTTCTCTGTGGCAGCCCCTTAAATATTGGAAAACTGCTATCATGTTACCCCTAGTCCTTGTTTTCACTAGACTAGACATACCCAATTCCAGCAACCATTCTTCCTATGTTTTAGCCTCCAGCCCCTTAATCATCTCTGTTGCTCTTTTCTGCGCTCTTTCCAGAATCTCAATATCTTTTTTATATTGTGGTGACCAAAACTGGATGCAGGATTCTTAAGTGTGTATTCAACATGGTTTTATTTTAGATCTATAGGGGTACATATATTTCTGTGCAAATTTACCTTGGTTGAAGTGGCTTTGGCTGTTCTCATTTTCTGCAAAAATCAAAGCTCTGATTTGTTATGTCATAGCATTTGCATCAGATGGCATAATTCTTTTTGCCTACTTACTATGCGGCTGAGTCATTAAGCTGATACTCTCTCGATCGGGTGAAACAGGCTTGAACACCAAGATCTTTCCACAATCTTTTGACCACCCCAGCAAGTTCTCCTGTCATAAAACCTTCTTCTGCTGCTCCAGCAAGGACAAAGAGTAGACGTGCATCATCCTATGAGGAGGAGGAGGAGGAGGAGGAGGAGGAGGAGGAGGAGGAGGAGGAGGAGGAGGGAAGGAGGAGGAGAAGGAGGAGGAAAAAGGAAGGAGGAGGAGGAGGAGAAGGAGGAGGGGAGGAGAAGGAGAAGGAGAAGGAGAAGGAGAAGGAGAAGGAGAAGGAGAAGGAGAGGAGAAGGAGAAGGAGAAGGAGAAGGAGAAGGAGAAGAGGAAGAGAAGAAGAAGAAGAAGAAGAAGAAAAGAAGGAAGAAGAAGAAGAAGAAGAAGAAGAAGAAGAAGAAGAAGAAGAAGAAGAAGAAGAAGAAGAAGAAGAAGAAGAAGAAGAAGAAGAAGAAGAAGAAGAAGAAGGAGAAGAAGGAGAAGAAGAAGAAGAAGTAGTAGTAGTTAAAAAAAAGTCATTCATTTTGTAAAAATTGCTACCTCTGGAGGTTTTCAATGCAGTTTTATATCTTCTTAGTGGGAAGTGATTTTTAGGAGGAAAAAAACCATTCCCACAATGATTTCAGGAATCACAAATAAGTGTTTCCAGGATTACATGATCAGTGCATGTATAAATCCTTCCATCTTCCACCGTTCAGTCAGAACTAAAGAAGCTTCTTGGATGAGAAGCAGGCACCCAAAAGAGAACTACTGACGTATCAATTTCAGGAAGTGACAGCTACAATGTTCCTGAATTTCTGAATTCTTAATTTCAGAATTAAGAACAGTATTTAAAGAGAATATTAAAAAGCTAATACTTACAGCCCGGGCTGAATCTCCAAAATCTATTTTCAGTCTCCCCATAGCTCTTATGATAGCAATAATGGACTGAATCGTATTACTGTAGACAACTGCCTTATATTGTTTACATTCTTCTTCTGAATATCCAGCTTCATGGATAATTCTGATCAGGAAAAATAAAAACATCCTTTTGTTTAATGACCTCATTTCCTGACTTTACTAAGTTTATATCCTCATGCTTAGGCATACTTACTTCATTTGTTTGACAATTGTGCTTTTTCCTGATTCACCGGCTCCTAAAAAAACAACAACCAGAAAAACACAATGAGTTATTTAACGGAAATATTCTAAATAAAGGAATGTAGTAGAATTAGCTCATCTGATCATATTTCCTCTTTGGCTTAACCGGGAAAGCTGACATCAGTCTTGCAAGTCCAGAGGTCAAGTTCAGTTGTATATTGAATAGCCAGACTTCATTGACCTGGCTCTTACCTTGAACAAAATTCCATTTTTTAAGGGACAGGTACAAATGTATGACTGTGAGCTATATGATTGATTGATTGACTGACTGACTGATTTTCTGACTGATTTTGCAGACCTAGGCAGAGGTGTGTATTGGCTAGTGTCAAAGAAAATGGCAGAGCTGTTGTTCCAAAAGGCAATTGAACTTTCTTGGGGTTTTTTTTCCCTTGAAAACATTTCACTTCTCATCCAAAAAGCTTCTGAAGAACTTCATTTTCTTCTGAAGACTTCAGAAGTTGTTCAGAAGAAGTTCTTCAGAAGCACCTTGAACGAGAAGCGAAACTTTTCCAAGAAAAAACCAAGAAAGTCCAATTGCTTTTTGGAAAAGCACCTTTGGGACAACAACCATGACCTGGATGATTGAGACACAGAGACTTTTTTTTTTCCCCTCTTCCAGGTTTTCCCTCTATTCTTTTCTTTCTTTGATGATCTATGGCTTAAATATGAAAACTACGTAAAATAAACTGTGAAAATGCATAGTTTAGCTTTCAGAATTTTGCCATGAAATTTCAGCAGTGTGCTTGCATCTCTAGTAAACTATCGTGCGGTCTTTGTTCTGATAAAAACAAAGGATATTGCCCCAGCCCCAAAATGACATAGAAGAATCCAGCCGAAGTTCAGTTCTTTGTTGGCTTAAATGCAATAGACAGAATCTTGCCAGGCTAAACTACAGTAGTGGCCAAAATTGCGGAAACCTTTTGGGAAAAGTGTACAGTAGAAATGCCACCTTTGGTTAAGTTTCCACCCATTTTTCCTCTAATTTCTTTATCACTGTAGCCTTGTTCACTTAATAATACTATTTTACATCGCTTTCTGGGCAACCAGTCAACTCTTTGCACCATTACTTTAATTTTATTACGTTTTACAAGCTCACGAAATGAAAGAACACAAAAAACCCCCAACCCACTTGATAGCGATCACATAACACACTGACACATGTCCTCCTCTCAGCTTCAATACATGGCATCAAAAACTGAATCCTACTGTTATCTGATTGGCTCATTGCCAAAACAAGATGACACCCGATTGGCTCTCTAAACACTCACGCTCATTGGCTACCATCGGATGAAGGAAAGCTACCTGAGATCAACCTAAGCAAGTTGTGCTTCCTTTTTCTGGTTATTAGGCTATAACTTTTCATAGAATACAGTACAGATAATTGAACAAACTTTGTTGCATTTCATTCTTGATTAAATTATCTTTCCATTGATATATAATTTTATGGTACTACTCCAAAAAAAAAAAAGTGGTGTTATTAGCCATCAAACCTCAAAAATACACTTTCCCCAAAAGGTTTCCACAATTTTGGCCACTACTGTATGCTATCCTAATGGATTTATCCTGGGAGATTCTAGTGAGTGGCTATCCTAAATCTTATCTTCTGTCTCCTATCTAGCTCCAGGCTGTGCTGCCTCTTGTCTGCCCCCCCATCCTTGAAATATGCTCCATCCTTCCCAGGAAATTGCCTCTTTACTCTAATCCATCACACCACCTCCCCCTTTGTAGACACAACCATTCACATATTTTTAAGCAGCAGAAAATTACATTCCTTATCTAACAGCCCTTTACTGCTTCAATGCTTCTCTAAACCCTGATAGTTACCATCTTAGAATGTGGATCAAATTTTCTGGCCCATATTCTATATATTAATATCAAATATGAGGATCATGGTTCTCCCAACACGTATTCCAATTCCTTCCTGGAATCTCTTGACATTTTTATAACTCACTTATTCTTCCTTACTTAGATAAGCTAGATTGGTTTGGTGAACATCAATCGTACTCCACTCTTCCTTCGTTAAATCAAGATCTGATTTGCCTTGACTTCCCCCAACACTTTCTTTGCAATTTGAACTACTGATTTTGCTGTTTGGAAGTGAGAATATAGTTCCAGCTAAGAGAAGTCTATTTCTACTTTTCAGAAGTCTGAAGACCAAAAATAAATATTTAACACAGAATTAATTAAATTAAATTAATTAAATTAAATTAAATTAAATTAAATTAAATTAAATTAAATTAAATTAAATTAAATTAAATTAAATTAAATTAAATTAAATTAAATTAAATTAAATTAAATTAAATTAAATTAAATTAAATTAAATTAAATTAAATTAAATTAAATTAAATTAAATTAAATTAAATTAAAAACACTGAGAGCTTATACACTGGAGACAAATTCCTTGTGTGTCCAATCACACTTGGCCAATAAAGAATATTCTATTCTAAAGAGTATTCTATTCTATTTTTTTTTATTGGATAGAGATAAATGCCTAAAGATTGCTTTAATGTTGCAACTCAGAAAAAAAAATGTCTATATAAGATCTGTTGTTTTAAAGATGTTTAGAATCAACCGACGGTCTATTTGATCTCAATGTGCCATTAGTTAAATACATCACCTCTTAAATATATAACCATTATATTTATGAACAGAGCATATCCCATTTCATCTAAATATTTAGGTAGGTATGGGGAAACATGTGCAGTTTGTTTTCCTAGAGGTGAAAAACCTCTAGGAAAGACACAGAACCCAAATGAGCATTCTCTGATTATGTTGATTTTCAGATTTAAGATTGAAACATAATCTAATCCCTCTTTGGGCACAGCTACTATAGGGGAAAGACACATACTCCTGAATATATCTTATATATATTTATTCAGATAATTCAGATTCTTAATAGAATTTGACACCTCTAGGAAAACACGCTCCACATACCACTCGCCCATAGTTACCTAAATATATAGGTAAAATACACTATAAAATGTTTAAGAGGTAGACAAATGGCGTACTAAGATCAAATAAACTATTGGATGATTCACACCAGTTTAAGCTTGCTTCCAACTGTTTAATAATCATCAAAACAAGGAGCTACCCATTTAAATCAGATTGCTGAAACAGCCTTGATATATACCAGTGGTGGCAAACCTATGGCACGCGTGCCAGAGGCGGCACTCAGAGCCCTCTCTGTGGGCACACGCACCATCACCCCAGCCCCACCTCCTCCCACGGCCCCCTCCTCACTAGCAGCCCTCCGGAGGACATGGACAAGGACACGGTAGCCGGGCAGCGGGAACAAGACTCCGCCCTTGCACCCCATTGCATGCAGATGCCCTCTGCAGGGCACGGGCAGAGGGCGTGGCCACCATGGCGCTGCTGGGTTGCCTGGGTGATCTGTGGCGGGCCATGGAGGTGGTGGGTGGTCCAGCGGGCATGGCAGAGCGGGGACAGGGGTGGGAGGGTGGTTTTGGGGCACTCAGTCTCTAAAAGGTTCGCCATCACTGATATATACTATTTTAAACACAGACTTTATCTTCAGTGTTATATGAGGGCATGGCTCACAGAGTACAGAACGTAATAGCAATAGCACTTAGACTTATATACCGCTTCACAGTGCTTTACAGCCCTCTCTAAGCGGTCAACCTATTGCCCCCAACCTTCTGGGTCTTTATTTTACTGTCCTTGGAAGGATGGAAGGCCGAGTCAACCTAGAGATGTTCAGGATCGAACTCCTGGCAGTGGGCAGAGTCTGCCTGCAATACTGCATTCTAACCACTGCACCACCACAGCTTAGATAGCAATAGCAATAGCACTTAGACTTATATGCCACTTCATAGTGCTTTACAGCCCTCTCTAAGCGGTTTACAGAGTCAGCATCTTGCCCCCAACAATCTAGGTCCTCATTTTACCGACCTCGGAAAGACAGAAGGCTGAGTCATCCTTGAGCCGGTCAGGATCGAACTGCTGGCAGTGGGCAGAATTAGCCTGCAAGGCTGCATTCTCACCACTGCGCCTCTTAACTGCCTCTGCCTCGTTTACATTGATGTATTTAGTTCAATCCCAATCAAAACTGCACTGCAAATTGGTGGGTTTTCTTCTTTGAAACAAATATGCAGGAATGAGTCATCTGTTGCGCCTTCTTTAGGGAAAAGCTACACAAGTTGTTGATTTACTAAGTAAACCACAGTCTAATGAATTAAATACATACAACTTTATTGTTGTCATTGATTCGTGTCGACTCTTGGTGATTTCATAGGCAAGTGCTTGCCACGCTACTCTGTCAATCACAGCTTCTTTCAATTGTCATATGTTCAACTTTGCATCAGATTTGATGTTAGCAAGCCAACATGTTCTTTGCGGGCCCTTTCTTCTTTTTCCACTAACCATTCCTAACATCATGGACTTATCATCATCATCATCATCATCATCATCATCATCAAGTTGGAAGGGACCTTAGAGGTCATCTAGTCCAACCCCCTGCTCAGGCAGGAAACCCTATACCATTTCAGACAAATAATGAATTCAGACTTCTCCAATGAATTTACACGCATGACATGGCCAAAGTAAATCAGATGTAATCTAGTCCAAAGTTGTGACATAACATTGTACTAGGTTTGTATCTAAAGTCTAAACAATTTTTTGCGACTTTTGCAAACCAAAATGTTGTAGCTTGTAAATTCATTCTGCCAAATAAGTGGCTCTCCCATTAGTGGTAAGTCTTCATTTCTGAAAAACTTTGTTATTAAACTTTGGAACAAACTATTTGATTTAAAAGACATAATTAACAGAAATTATATTACAGTTTGATTACTTGTTATTTAAGAACAAAACAAAACCAAAAAAAAAAAAGGAAACAGGCTGCTTACTCAAACTAACCAAACTAAGATTTACAGACGTTTTGAACGATGCTCAAAAATAGTCTTTGACGGACATTTAAGGAAGACGTGTATAATGTACTTTATTAAACCACATGAAATCTAAATATTATTTGCCATACAGTATGTAAACTGTACTCCCTAATTCTTTCTGATGGATCAGCAAAAAAGTAGAGGAAAGAAAACTCATTTAAAATAGAAAGTAAAACTGTAGGTACTTTCCACCATAATATTATTGGGAATTAGGTCTTTAATAATAATAATGATAATAATAATAATAATGGCCATGGTTTTCCCAGTTGCAATGTATGGCTGTGAAAGTTGGGACCATAAGAAAGGCTGAGCGCCAAAGAATTGAGGCCTTTGAACTCTGATGCTGGAGAAGACTCCTGCGAGTCCCCTGGACTGCAAGGCGATCAAACCGGTCAGCCCTAGAGGAGATCAACCCTGACTGCTCTTTAGAAGGCCAGATCCTGAAGTTGAAACTCAAATACTTTGGCCACCTAATGAGAAGGAAGGACTCACTGGAGAAGAGCCTAATGCTGGGAAAGATTGAGGGCAAGAGAAGAAGGGACGACAGAGAATGAGTGGCGGATGGAGTCACTGAAGCAGTAGGCCTGAGCTTCAATGGACTCCAGAAGATGGTGGAGGACAGGAAGGCCTGGAGGAACGTTGTCCATGGGGTCGCGATGGGTCGGACACGACTTCGCAACTTAACAACAACAACAACAACAACAACAACAACAACAACAAATAATAATAATAATAATAATAATAATAATAATAATAATAATAATAATAATAATAATAATAATAATAATAATAATAATAATAATAATAATAATAATAATAATAATAATAATAATAATAATAATAATAATAATAATAATAACAACAACTTTGCTGATTAATATACAAGAACTCTTCGATAATACATAACTAGCTAGCCCTTTCTCATTTTTGTAGCCCCATGGACATAGCATCCGCCTAGAAAAATACACATAACCAACAGTTTCTATAGTACAAGTGATTGAGCTACTTCATAGCAACGATATTTTTAACAAGATCTAAATTCTTACTGCAAGAAGATAAATGTATCAAGGGCACTCAGAAAGATCTACAGTAGCACCTGTTGAAAAATACTTTTATTAATCTAAATGGTACTACCCCAGATCTAAGAGAGAATTAACTGGGAACTATAGGACCTGTTGCCAGCCTAGGCCGAAAGGAACATGATAACGTAGCGAGCAAATTTAATTTCACAAAATATGAAAAGATAGCGAAGTCCATTTATCTGAAACAAGTCACTCTGGCAGAAACACAATTATGGTATGTACTTCTCTCTTCGTTTCTGACAAGGCATTTAAGGAAAGCATTACAGCCAGCTGCCCTGCCCTCTGTCATGTCTGATACAGCATTTAAAATATGAGGTAAGCCTACATGTGTGAATATATCTAAACCCAAGAATCCTGACCATATTATTACAAATAATAGTAGCGCTTTGAATAGCGCTGATTAGACTGCATACGGAAAAGTGTTAGTGTCGGTTTTTTGATGACGTGTTTTAAGAACGATGGGGAAGAGTGACAGAGCAGGGAGAAAGCCCAATCAGTAGAAACAAACTTTTCTGAACAAGCTGAAAGTATTTAGTTTGGGGAAAGGAAAATTAAGGAGATATGACAACTGTGTGCAACTCTCTAATGGGGCTGTTGTACTTGTTCTATGTTGGTCCCTGGTGTTCTCTGAGCTTGGTGGTTTTCTTGCAAACATTTCATTACCAAACTAGGTAACATCATCAGTGCTAGAAGGGACTCTAGTGATATACTAACAGCTTGCCCTGCCAGTGTTGATGGAAGTGTTCTTAGTGGTTCCTTTATTAGACTGTTTACAGATAGATAGATAGATAGATAGATAGATAGATAGATAGATAGATAGATAGATAGATAGATAGATAGATAGATAGATAGATAGATAGATAGATAGATAGATAGATAGATAGATAGATAGATAGATAGATAGATAGATAGATAGATAGATAGATAGATAGATAGATAGATAGATTAGATAGATAGATCGATAGATAGATAGATAGGATAGATAGGATAGATAGATAGATAGATAGACAGACAGACAGAAGACAGACAGACAGACAGACAGACAGACAGACAGACAGACGAGACGCACAGACAGACAGACAGAGACAGACAGACAGAGACAGGAGAGACAGCAGGACAGAGAGATAGACAGATAGTTAGACAGAGAGAGAGAGAGAGAGAAGACAGACAGACAGAGATAGAGACAGACAGACAGACAGAGATAGATAGACAGAGAGATAGAGAGACAGAGAGATAGACAGACAGACAGACAGACAGATAGATAGAGAGACAGATAGACAGAGATAGAGACAGAGAGAGATAGAGACAGACAGATAGACAGACAGACAGACAGAGAGATAGTGAGATAGATAGATACACAGAGAGAGAGAGAGAGAGAGAGAGAGAGAGACAGAAAGACAGACAGACAGACAGACAGACAGACAGACAGACAGACAGACAGACAACCTTTATTGTTATTTTTCACTGTGGGCACAATGGCACACATTAAAAATGAAATTTAGTTGCTTACTCTCCAACTTGATTTGTTGTCTAGTAAAATGTTTGCGGGAAAACCACCCGGCTCAGAGAACACCAAGGGCCCCACAGTTCAACCCTGAGCTCTAAAATCTCTTCTCTAAGACACTCCTTAAATTTCTCCTGGAAATGTAAACAAAAGCTTTGTTATAAGAGACTGTTAAGAACAAGAGGTTGCAAAAATTCTGCAGTGAGCCGAGAGCGCTGAGTTAGACAACGGGGCTGCAGTGAGGATTCCTACTAAACCCACTAATATACAATGAGGAAGACTTTCCAAGTAAACTAGCAAACTTGCAACACACACAGGAGTGATTCTCATGTAATGTACATTGATAATTACACATGGCTCTTTCGGGGCACATGTTTTGGTGGACATTGTAAATAACAGGGAACTGCAATAAGAATAACAATAACAATAACAGAGCTGGAAGGGACCTTGGAGGTCTTCTAGTCCAACCTCCTGCTCAGGCAGGAAATCCTATACCAGAGCTGTCAAACTGCCGGCCTGCGGGCCGGACGCGTCACGACGAAACCGCGCCCACCCCATTGCCGGCAATGGGGGGAAAGTTCCAATACGTCGCGCGACGTCATGTGTCGTTGCGAGTTTGAGATGTCTGCCCTATACCATTTCAGACAAATGGTTGTCCAATCTCTTCTTAAAAACTTCCAGTGTTGGAGCATTCACAACTTCTGGAGGCAGGTTGCAGATAAGTTTTCGACTTACAATAGTTCATTTAGTGACCATTCAAAATTACAATGGCACTGAGAAAAGCAACTTATAACCCCTTTTCACACTTACGACCGTTGCAGCGTCCCGGCAGTCACGTGATCAAAATTCAGACGCTTGGCAACCGATTCATATTTATGACGGTTTGCAGCATCCCGGGGTCACATGATCCCCTTCTGCGACCTTGAAGCCAGATTCACTTAACAACCGCGTTGCTAACTTAACAACTAAACAACTGCAGGGAGTCACTCAACAAGAAAGGTGGTAAAATGGGGCAAAACTCACTTTACAAGTGTCTCACTTAACAGCGGAAATTCTGGGCACCATTGTGGCCGTAGGTTGAGGACTTCCTGTAATAGGATCCAAAGATTTGGCTTAGATCTGTACTAAGTTCTCCCTCCCACAGAATTCAGTCAAACTTATTTTTGAGGAAGCAGATTGGCAGTCAACAGCCTGAAAGTTATTTAGTCGTGTTGATTTTGAAGGGCAGTTGTTTTCTTTAGAATAAAAGGAAATGTTTGCCTGTGAGGTCATCGTATTGTTTACACATAACAGAACGGAACAATAGAGTAACACTGCGTGGTGGAAGCTTTGAAAGGAAGTACGTGTGTTGGTTACGGCAAAGCAGGAACAAAGTGTTTTAAGAAAGCCCATATTCTCTGGATTTTTTCTGCTGTTAGAGGGAAGAGGCCTTGGCATAAAGGGGGAAAAAAAATAATAACCTTGGAAAAATAGATATTCGGTAACAGCTTGCTGCATGCCATTTGATTTTATAAGCAATAATTGAGTTAGCATTTCCTACCTTGTGCTTTCTATTAGGGCTAAGACTACAACTCCCAGAATTCCCTAAGCACTAGCTTAGGAAAGGCAGGCTGAATGGATCCAAAAAGATGGAAAGGAAGGGAGGAAATGGAAAACATATGAATGATTGGGGGAGGGGGGATGAGATGGAGGAGAGAAGCTACTAATACTGGCATTCCACATCAGCTACTTTCCAGATGTGGAAAGAGGAATGCTCCCTCTTTCCCTCTCTATAGAATTCTAGGATAGGGAGGGACCTTGGAGGTCTTCTAGTCCAACCCCCTGCCCAAGGCAGAAGTCTTCATGCCATCTCAGATAAATGATGGCTCAGTCTTTTCTTGAAAACCTCCAGTGATGGAGCACCCACAACTTCAGGAGGCAAGCAGTTCCTCTGTCTGTCTCTTATCTGTCTGTCTCTCCTCTCTCTCTGTGTGTGTGTCTCTCTCTCTCACACATACATAATGCAAATCCATAAAAGTTAGGGAATACACTTTGAATGGGAATTATTATTTTTGAATGGAGACGTTCTATCCCGGTATTCATTTTCACCCCACCATCAGCCTTCCAGATACAAGCAAGTCCTCAGGTTATGACCACAGCTGAGCCCAAAATCTGTGTTGCTAAGTGAAACATTTGTAACTGAGTTTTGCCACATTTTACAATAGAATAGAATGGAACAGAACAGAACAGAATAGAATAGAATAGAATCTATTGAGAATAGAATAGAATAGAATAGAATAGAATAGAATAGAATAGAATAGAATAGAATAGAATAGAATAGAATAGAACAGAACAGAACAGAACAGAACAGAACAGAACAGAATAGAATAGAATAGAATAGAATAGAATAGAATAGAATAGAATAGAATAGAATAGGAATAGAATAGGAATAGGAATAGGAATAGGAATAAGAGTAGAATATAGAATAGGAGTAGAGTACAGTAGAGTAGAGCAGAATAAAATAAGAATTAGAATATAGGAGAGAAGTAGAATAGAGTAGAAAATAGAATAGAACAGAACAGAACAGAACTGATCAGAACAGAACAGAATAGAATGCAGGATAGGATAGGATAGGATCTATTGAGAATAGAATAGAATAGAATAGAATAGAATAGAATAGAATAGAATAGAATAGAATAGAATAGAATAGAATAGAATAGAATAGAATATAGAATAGAATATAGAATAGAATAGAATACAGAATAGAATAGAATAGAATAGAATTAGAATAGAGTAGAATTAGAATTAGAATTAGAATAGAATAGAATAGAATAGAATAGAATAGAATAGAATAGAATAGAATAGAATAGAATAGAATAGAATAGAATAGAATAGAATAGAATTAGAATTAGAATTAGAATTAGAATTAGAATAGAATAGAATAGAATAGAATAGAATAGAATAGAATAGAATAGAATAGAATAGAATAGAATAGAATAGAATAGAATAGAATAGAATAGAATTTCTTTATTGGCCAAGTGTGATCGGACACACAAGGAATTTGTATACGATTATTAATGACAATCACAATAATACCAACAAGAGGGGGTAGTAAAGAAGATAAGAAATATACGTAATCATACTACAGCCAAACTACACACGGATAATCATACTACAGCCACACTACGTGGGTAAAATATACAACACACTGCAGAGGATCCCCTGGCACTGGATACCGGGCCGGCCTCCGGGAAGAGGGTGAAAGACACCCCTCTTAGCAGTATCTCCTTACCCAGAAGTAGCAGCTTGACTTCCCGGGCCGCTTTCTCTCCGTCTTCTCGCAGATTTCTGTCGATCATCTTGCTTCGCTCGGCCGCCGCCTTGTCCTCCGCGCTTAGAGTGCAGCCCATCGCGGGGGGAGGGGTGTTTTATTTTTTTTTGGGGGGGGGAGAGAAGACCACCAAGAAGAGGGGGAGAAGAGACTTAGCTAGGGGGGGGGGAGGCCGGGAAAGGGTGGAAGGGAAACTGAGCCCCCCCCAATCCCCCCACCAAGAGGGGAAGCGAGAGGCCCCGAGGGGGTCGATCCGCGGTCCCCAAAGCTTTGCAAAGGATCCAAACGTCCGAGGGGAAGGAATCAAGGAGTCCCGGGGTTCCTTGCAAAATATTTCAGCACTTCGGGGAGGAAAGTCGGCGGGGACCAGGAGGAGGAGGAGGAGGAGGAGGAGGGTGCGATAAGAAGGGGAAAAAATAATCCACCCCAAGAGAGGCTGAGCTGCCACGAGGAGGCTTGCAAACTGTAGCCTTTAAATAAGAATAAGAAGAATAAGAATAATAATAATAATAAGAAGAAGAAGAAGAAGAACGGTGCTCCTTGATTTTCTTCCCGCGGTTGCAGTGCAGAAGGGAGAGAAGAAATAATCCACTCGAGGCAGGGGAAAAAAAAGAAGACAAAAGAGTGAAAAGTATCTCACAGCTGCAGCCGCTGGGGTTGAAGTCGGAGCCCGGCTCAGTGCCAGAAGCGGGGGGGGGGAGCGCAGAGGCTATGCCAGGGAGGGGGCGCCCCAGCGCCAGCCTCTCCCCCCAAACTTCGCCCTCCGGAGTCTCCAGCCGCCTCGGCCGGCTGAATGGAGGAGGAGGAGAAGCAGGAGCGGCGACGGCGTTCAGCCCAGCCCGGCCCCCCACGCAGACGCACAAAAACACACACAGAGACACAGAGAGAGAGAGACACACACACACGCGCTTCCATCCGCCCCGCCCGGGACTCGGCAAGCGCCGCCTTCGGAGCCGGGGAGAGAGGCGCGCGCCTGGGCCCGCGCGGACGCCCACGCGGGGTGGGCTGTGGAAACGTGGAAGGGGGGGAAGGCAGGGAAGGCCCCGGGAAGCCGGATGGGTTGCGGGGAGGGGGGAACCGTGGCTGGAGCGGGGGGGGGGGCGCGCGGTGGAGAGCCCTAACCGGCCGGGGTGCAGGGGTGACTCTGTTTTTGGGCGTCTCTGTGTGTCTGGCTCTCTCTTTTCTCTCTCCTCTCTCTTTCTCACTCACTCACTCATTCACTCTTGTCTCTCTCCCTCCTTCTGTCTCTCTTTCTCTCTCACTCCCTCTCCCCCTGTCTCTCTCTGCCTCTCGCACTCACTCTCTCTCACTCACTCCCTCTCTCCGCCTCTCTCTTTCTCTCTCTCCCTCCTTCTATCTCCCTCTTCCCACCCTCTCTCTTTCTCTCTCCCTCCCCCTCCCTCTCTCTCCCTCTTTCTCTCTCTCACTCACTGTCTCTCTCCCTCCTTCTGTCTCTCTTTCTCTCACACTCCCTCTCCCCCTCTGTCTCTCTCTGCCTCTCGCACTCACTCCCTCTCTCTGTTTCTCTCTCCTTTCCTCCTTCTGTCTTTCTCTCCCTCTCTCTTCCCCCTCCCCCTTTCTCCCTCCCCGTTCCCCTCTGTCTCTCACTCGTCTCTCACTCACTCACTCTCTGCCTCTCTCTCTCTCTCCCTCTCACTCACTCTCTCTTTCTCTCTCCCTCTCTCTCCCTCCTTCAATCTCCCTCTTCCCACCCTCTCTCTTTCTCTCTCTCTCCCTCTCTCTCTCTCCCTCTCTCTCTCTCACTTTTTGTCTGTCCTTCTCTCCCTCTTCCCCCTCTCTCTTTCTCCCTCCCTCTCCTCCTCTGTCTTTCCCTCCCTCTCTCTGCCTCTCTCTCACTCTCTCTCTCTTACTCACTCTGTCTGTCTCTCCCTTCCTCCTTCTGTCTTTCTGTCCCTCTCTCTTCCCCCTCCCCCTTTCTCCCTCCCCCTCTGTCTCTCCCTCCCTCTCTCACTCACTCACTCACTCTCTGCCTCTCTCTCCCCCTCTCACTCACTCTCTCTTTCTCTTTCTCTCCCTCCTTCTATCTCCCTCTCCCTCTTCCCACCCTCTCTCTTTCTCCCTCCCTCTCCCTCTGTCTCTCCCTCCCTCTCTGTCTCTGTCTCTCACTCTCTCTGTCCTTCTCTCCCTCTTCCCCCTCTCTCTTTCTCTCTCCCTCCCTCTCCTCCTCTGTCTCTCCCTGCCTCTCTCTCACTCTCACTCTCTCTCTCTCTCTTACTCACTCACTGTCTGTCTCTCTCTCTCTCTCACACTCTCCCTCTGGCTGAGGAATTCTGGGAGTTGAAGTCCCACAAGTCATAAAAGGGCCAAGTTTGAAGACCCCTGGTATATATGCAAGGAAGACAATAAGGATTTGGGGACCTGACAGTATAATTTAAAACAAATTATAAAAATTGCAACGATAGGAATGACAGCATGAAATAGAAATGTTATGAGAATCCTTTAGGACCCTGTATCCTACCCTAATTGCTAGATCCTGGATTTGCTCATTGCCCCTAAGATTGTCCGTCTTCTCTGACCCTGTTCAAGAACTATTACACACAACTAGTGCCGTCCTCAGAGCAATCTCTAGTAACAAGCCCCAGTAATTTTATATCAGCATTATTTTCCACTGACCTGGAAGTAATTAGATAGCGTCAAAAATGTCGGCCCCACTTTGTCTGAAATTTGAGTCTTTGTACGAAAGGAAAAGTAATGACACCTAAAATGACTTTTTCGCTAGCCCGAGTTGTATAATCATCATCTAGAGATGACACAATTTGGTGCCACTTCATTACCTGCCACTTTCAGCCAACATCTAGTTGTTTCACCAGGATGGCTTCCTCGGGATAATTTCTCCAGCAGGGGCTTTTATTCACTTGACATTGTCCCCAAAGTGCTTTTTTCAAAAGGCATCTGGACTTCCTTTGTTTTTCCCCGAAGACGTTTCGCTTCTCATCCCAGAAGCTTCTTCGGTTCTGACTGAACGGTGGAAGATGGAAGGATTTATGTTCCTCGCAGTCATCTGGTCGTTTGCACTCTCTCTGAGAGTTGTTGAGGCCCCTTGGAGGTTTATCTGTGCCCTCAGGGTCCCCTGAATAGTGCAAATGGGTGTGGAAACTTCTTCTTACGACACAGTCCTTTCAGCAGTTTCAACAGTTCATTTAGTGACCGTTTAACGTCACTACGACAATGAAAAAAGTGACACGGCCATTTTTCATACCGTGTTTTCCTGAAAATAAGACCGGGTCTTATTTTTTTTTGTATTTGTTTTTCCCTCCAAAAGAGGCACCAGGTCTTATTTTTAGGGACCGACTTTTCCAATCACCTCTCGGCACCGACAGGCCTGCCCAGCCAGTCCAGTTCTTCTGCGGCTGAAGGAACAGCTTTATTCTGCAGCTCAGGCCTGCATTTCGCAGTCAAAGGCCTTTCTGGAAGGCCACTGCAGTTGATTACCAAGCAACGGATTCAATCTATAGCTCGGTTCTCGGCTACAATGTCCTTCCGGAAAGGCCTGTGACTGAGAAATTCAGGCCTGGCTGCAGAAGACGCCACAGAAGAAGTGGGCTAGCGAGGAGAGGCCTGGCTGCAAGTGGGTGTGGGGTGCGTGGGGCAGCTCCACCCCTCCACACCCGCACCCCAGCTTGATTTTTAGGGGTGTGCCTCGCCCCAAAACTAGGGTTTATTTTTGGGGTAGGGCTTATATTAGTCCCACCCCCAAAAATCAAGCTAGGGCTTATTTTCAGGGTAGGTCTTACTTTTGGGGAAACTCTTTCAGCATCCCCACGGTCCCGTAATCAGAATTCAGACGCTTGACAGCTGACTCCTATTTACGACGGTTGCCGTGTCCCGGAGTCACGTGATTTCCCCCTTTGGCGACCTTCTGACAAGCAACGTCAACGGGGGAAGCCAGATTCACTTAACAACCGTGTTTTCTAACTTCACAACTGCAGCGATTCACTGCAGCAAGGTAGACGGTGAAACGGGGCAAAACTCATTTGACGCACGTTTCACTGGGCAATAAAAATGTGGGGCTAAATTGTGGCGGGAAAAGGAGGGCTTCGTCCAAATGAGAGCTTCTGATAGAAGCAAAATTTCCTCTTTGCTCTTTTGGACCGTCCAGCCCTTCGCTTAAACAGCTCGGACCAAAAACGCCATTTTTAAAATACACGGCTTGCTCCCGATGTCCCTTCAGACGGCTGCGTTAACGTTTCGCGAAAACAAATTCATTTCGCGTCGCCTCAGTGGCTAATCGATTTTATCGGTGTAACCTTTTGCAGATGGAAAGCCGTTTAGGCAGATGCGTGAAGCTGGCATTGTGTTGGCATTGTGTTGTGTCTTACAAAGTCCCACAGATGTGAGAAGAGAAGGCTTTCTCGGCTTCAATACGCCTTCAAAACTCTCCGTTGCCTCTTTCGTTTTCGTAGGTGGCAATGCGCGAACTTCACACCGTTGAAAGGAGCAAGTCACAACAGGCTCACCTGTTGATTAGCAGACATGTGACATCCTTTTTTCTTTTTTTTGGAATTGTATGATGATGAAGCCTAGCAGAAAAGCATCTCGTCCCGTTGCCTCGGCAACGCTAGTCCATTCACTGTGCCAGCAGCGTGGTTGAGTGACCTTCATCCATCAATGGAGCACTTTGCTTTTGATACCTCGGTGGAAAATGGGATGTAGGCAGCTCATCAAGCTTTTGCTATGTTCAGTCCAGATTCGTGTCCGTGGATATCTCCTGTTTGTTCTTTGGGTGTCAGTGTTTACACTTCCCAAATCTATCTTGGTGAGTGTGTGTGTGTGTGTGTGTGTGTGTGTTTGTGAAAGAGAGAGACAGAATGAATCACAATGAGGATATCAATTTGTTAACAGAGGGCTTTGGACTTTTAATCTTGACTTTCTTCTATTCCTGTTAATCATTCTTATTACTTTTATACTTTGATATGAGAAAGTTAATCAGAATAGATCTGGAAGGGACCTTGGAGGTCTTCTAGTCCAACCCCCTGCTCAAGCAGAAGACTCTATACAATTTGACTGGCTGTCCAGTCTCTTCTTCTTTTTTTTTTTTTAAATATATTTTATTAGATTTTATAGGGGTACAGGGATTACATTAAGGTGCTTAGGAACCACCATGGAGGTGGGTATATTAAACATCCAAAAAAAAGAAAGACAATCACAAATATATAACTCAAGTCTTTTAAACTTCCCTCTCTAATTCCCTCATTTAATTTTACTTATTCAAATTAATAAATTCTATATAAGTTTCAAACGGTCCTATCAAATATCAGTTACATTTCAATTCTAAAAATCCAAATCCTGTTTTTAAGCTTTACTAACTTACAATTACTATATTTCAATTAGCCTTAAATAGACATATTATTAACACTTCGGGTGCCCTTTTTTTTTTTACATAATTATATCTGGTATATTGTTCTCGCAACAACATTCCCATATCTTCTTCATTGATACCATTTTTTTCTCTTATCACCCATCCCTCTTATTCTCCTTTTATTTCCAAATAATTCTCTTAAAATAAAAATATCAGGCCAACAAATAAATTTCTATCTAATTTAAATATATATTCTATCAATGCCTCTATATCTATAAAAATCTTTTTAAACCAGTAGATAAAGTTTACTTCTCCAATACATATCATATCTAAACAGAGTAATATTACAAAGGGTATCCTCTTAAAAATTTCACGTGTTCCATTAGTTGTTAAGTCAGTCAAGAAATCAAAGCCTTTTTAATCCCATTAAATAAGACTTTAAAATACATTTTTAAATCTAACTCTAGGCTTCTTTCTATGCCATAGTGGTTTCCATAGTAAGGTTCCTACATAATCAAACCACAATATTAAAAGGTCCATATTCTTTAACGCTTCAAATTGGTCAAAGTTCTCTTTCCTTTCTTCTAATAGCCTTTGGATGGTAAAAGCTGTTTTATTCCATGTTATATTTGCCAATTGTTTATCCACCTTTTCTCGATTTTCAATAAGTTGTATCTGAGTGTCAGTCTCTGTTGGTATTGGTATTGATGCTTCAGACATCTCTGTTGAAGTTGTTGTATAGTCATCAGACTTCTCGATAGGTTGTGTTGGAAGTTGAATAAAATTAGTTTGTTTTGTGGTTTCCACGGTTTCTCTCAGTGTAGGGAAAAGGGATTGAAAATAGGAGCTCACATCCTCTGCAGCTTCTAAAATTGTTTCCAATATAAGTTCATAGTCCAGTTGTGTATTAAGTTCCATATCGATAGTAATAAGGCTTTTTAATCTTTAATCTTTAAAGAAGGCTCTACTTCATAAGAATCAAGCAAGCATTCACCTTCAATTTTCAATAGGCCAGCTGCATCCGTTATCTTGTAGATATCACTCTTTCAGGGTCATAGCCATTCCCAGCCATAAAGAAATATAATTGCAGTACCACTTTTCGACACAAGATGTCCTCAGCAAACCAAAAAATCTTTTTTTTTTCCTTTCCAAATAATAGATTTTTTATTTTTCGTGTTAAAAAAGATGAAGAAAGGGTTCAAAATAATAAATGCGTAGTTGTAACAATAATAGTCAAGAATAAATGTTTTCAGGTCCCCTCAGTATTCCAAAATTTAAATAGTCCATCGAAATTAACTGGTTTTTATTTATATATTTTTTTTTCCAACGCTGTTTTTCCCCATTGCCCAAACGCTGCTTCCTCATGACAGGGAAATAGTTCAAAGAAAGCTTTAACAGGAAAGTAGTTAGGGAAAAAAAAAGGGGGTAGGAAAGGTCTCACCCGGATTCTCCACGGGGGTTCTTTCGCTTAGATGTTCTTCTGGCTTTCAGCTGGTGCGACGAAGTGATCGTCCATTTTATTGGGCGATCTTTTCCTCCGGCGGCCCTAAGGAGAAAGCTCGAACTGGGGAGAGCCGCCGCTCTTCCCCAGTCGAGCAGGAGCCTCCTCTAACGGTGGTCGCCTCTACGGGGCGACTTTCGACCCGATTAAGGGTCTACCGGCGGAGGGAAAGCAGCCGGTGGGAGAGAGAGATCTCTCCGTGCGACTGCTGGTGTCGCGATCCGGAACCGGAAGCCCACTGTCCAGTCTCTTCTTAAAAAGCTCCAGTGATGGAGCACCCACAACGTCTGAAGGCAAAAGCTGTTCCACTGGTTAATTGTCCTCACTGTCAGGAAGTTTCTCCTTAATTCCAGGTTGCTTCTCTCCTTGATTAGTTTCTATCCATAGTTTCTTGTCCTGCCTTCAGGTGCTTTAGAGAATAGCTTGACTCTCTCTTCTTTGTGGCAGCCCCTCAAATATTGGAAAACTGCCATCATGTCACCCCTAGTCCTTCTTTTCTCTAGACTAGCCAAGCCCAGTTCCTGCAACCGTTCTTCATATGTTTTAGCCTCCAGGCCTTTAATCATCTTAGTTGCTCTTCTTTGCACTTTTCCAAAGTTTCAACATCTTTTTTTGTAATGTGGTGACCAAAACTGGATACAGTATTCCAGATGTGGTCTTACTAAGGTTTTATAAAGTGGTACTAATACTAATAATGTATTGATTATTATTGTTTTTCCTATTAACTATTTTGTTATTAATAGAGTATATAGATGTCAGGTTAACAATTTGTAAACAGATTTAGTAGTTTAAAATTATTTTGGCCTGTTTTTCAAGGGGTGGGAAACCAACGTTGCTGTATTATATTAATCAGCATTCAGCTAGGGAGGATATTATGTCTATATGTGTTAGTCTTTTTTTTTTTTAAGACACGTTTTCTTTTTAATGTCTTCTTTGTTGTGTTTTCTTTTATTCTTTTGTCCCTAGCTTTAAATATTTTTTATATTTTAACTTTCTTTAGATAAACTAAAAATCTCCTTTAAAAAATAAATGGGGCTATCATAAAAAAGATATCTGAAATAAGTTGTAGCTATGAAACCTTATGCCTTGTCAATGTTAGCGTTGAAAATGCTGTTTCATTACATAAGTCTTATTTTTTTAAAAAAAAAATATAAATATCTATATGGCATATGATGTGCTATAAAGTTACAATTATTTCCTGTACCTAGGAGGCAAAAGTCTGTTTTAAAGTACTTAAATAGATTTAGTTAAGAATTCCTACGGCTAATCTTTGTTTCTGTGAACCATAAAATTTGATTTCACCTTGAGGAACTCATATAATAAGCTAACCATCCTCCGAGGCAGGTTTTCAGTGTGTTCAGTTAAATGATTGTGGAATTTACAGTCCTAAAGAGCAATTTTTAAAATATGCATTTTATAGAGTAAAAAAAAACAACACCCCAAGCCTTTGCCAGATAAAATGGCGGGCGTCGGAATATCTGAAAGACATAAGGAGAGAAACAAGAGAAAAGAATCCACTGAGGGAAATGAAATGGCTTTATTATAGTCTTTGACCGGCATTACAAATAAGAGAACGAGAATAAATTACTACAGCAAAACTCATTACTACAAAACCACCATAAAACAACAGAACAGCACGCCCAAATCAAAGATTTTTGTCCAATTATATGGCTCAGTAAAGATATTTCCAACTGAGAATGTGATTGAGGAGTTAACAACCCTTAAAATGTCACAATACAGCGTTTGCATGACTCTTTAATTTGGAAATAATTGGGGGAAACAAAGCACATGTCCAGATATCACATAAAGGGCACCGTAAGAGGATGTAGATGAGATGCTACGAATGGGGACATTTTCAGAAGATCCCAGGTTTAGGGGCTTGATTGTCCACACATCCTCTCATTGGTGATGGAGGAGGAGGAGGAGGAGGAGGAGGAGAGAGAGGGAGGAGGAGAGAAGGAGGAGGATGGAGGAGGAACTGTGGGGTCTTGTGCTCTCTGAGCTTGGTGGTTTTCTTGCAGACATTTCATTACCCAACTAGGTAACCTCAATCAGTGCTAGAAGGAGGAGGAGGAGGAGGAGAGTAGGAGGAGAGGAGGGAGGAGGAGGAGAGGAGGAGGAGGAGGAGGAGGAGGAGGAGGACTATGAGGTCCTTGGTGCTCTCTGAGCTTGGTGGTTTTTTTGCAGACGTTTCATTACCCAGCTAGGTAACATCATCAGTGCTTTTAGTTTGGTAATGAAATGTCTGCAAGAGCACTAAGGACCCCACAGTTTTTCCAGTGTGTTCTACCACGAGCTAATGACATTTCTCTCTCAATTTGGTACAATTTATTAAAGCCCGGGGGGGGGGAGAAACAGTTTTCCCACCCCATCCCATATATTCTCCTTTTGCTTATTTTCTAAAGAATCGCTCCATCCAAGATACACATCAGCCTATTTGCAACGGGGCTACTCAGGAATAACTTTCAGTCTGACATGAAATAGCATGGTATACAAAAGGAATCATAAATGAATGTTTGGGTGGAAAAGAAAGAAAGAAAGAAAGAAAGAAAGAAAGAAAGAAAGAGAGAGAGAGAGAGAGAGAAAGAAAGAAAGAAAGAAAGAAAGAAAGAAAGAAAGAAAGAAAGAAAGAGAAAGAAAGAAAGAAAGAAAGAAAGAAAGAAAGAAAGAAAGAAAGAAAGAAAGAAAGAAAGAAAGAAAGAAAGAAAGAAAGAAAGAAAGAAAGAAAGAAAGAAAGAAAGAAAGAAAGAAAGCTTTGCATTTATTGGAGATATATTTCCAGGGAAGGGGGAAAAATCATACCCACAAATTATGTCAGATTTATTCTGCCAGGCTTGGTTTTAAGCACAGCTTGCAACAGAATGAAGGTAGCTGAGAAGGATTCCTTGGAGCCATTAACTCTTATTAGCAGAATTGTTTACCAACACTTGGACGGCTGTCTATCCACAGCATCTGCCTGGGATTGTGTTAGCTCTCATTTACAGTCTCAAACAGGTTTAATAACAGAGCATGTTTGCCTTTGAATGTCTGGGTGAGGATGTAGGGGGGAATGTGGGTTATTTTTCTAGTGTAATCCATTTTTCTGAGAATGAATTTTGCCTTTTTATGTTGAAAGAAAGAAAGAGAGACAAGATAGAAAGATAGGAAAGAAAGAAAGAAAGAAAGAAAGAAAGAAAGAAAGAAAGAAAGAAAGAAAGAAAGAAAGAGAGAGAGAGAGAAAGAAAGAAAGAAAGAAAGAAAGAGAGAAAGAAAAAGAAAGAAAGAAAAAGAAAAAGAAGAAAGAAAGAAAGAAAGAAAGAAAGAAAGAAAGAAAGAAAGAAAGAAAGAAAGAAAGAAAGAAAGAAAGAAAGAAAGAAAGAAAGAAAGAAAGAAAGAAGGGAGAGACGGAGGAGGGAGGAATGGAGGATGGGATGGAGAGTGGGAGGAAGGGGAGGGAAGGGAAGGGAAGGGAAGGAAGGGAAGGAAGGAAGGAAGGAAGGAAGGAAGGAAGGAAGGAGAATGAGAAAGAAAGAGGGAGGGAGGGAGAGAGGGGAAGAAAGGAAGGGAAGGGAAGGAAGGAAGGAAGGAAGGAGAATAAGAAAGAAAAAGGGAGAGAAGGAGGGAGGGAGAGAAGGAAGGAAGGAGAAGGGAGGGAGGGAGGGAGAGAAGAAAGGAAGGAGAAGAGAGGGAGAATGGTGGGAGGGAGGAAAGGAAGGAAGGAAGGAAGGAAGGAAGGAAGGAAGGAAGGAAGGAAGGAAGGAAGGAAGGAAGGAAGCCAGGCTAGAGAATATTCTGTGCAGTGGATGGCATGGCTTTCTCCAGATGCTCAGGAAGTATTTTGTGCTATTCACGAATGACGTCTTTAGGCCTGAAAATTTTAGGTTCTTCAATGGACCAGGCCTGGTCTGTATGCTATCTATGCTGCTATGGATTCTCCATTACTATCACGACAGCAAAACCCTTTAGCTTGTTTGAATAACCTGAATCAAATTTAGGCTGCTGATACATTTCTCTTACTATAGCTTCATCTATTCCTTCCTTCCTTCCTTCCTTCCTTCCTTCCTTCCTTCCTTCCTTCCTTCCTTCCTTCCTTCCTTCCTTCATCCCTCCCTCCTTCTTTCTTTCTTTCTTTCTTTCTTTCTTTCTTTCTTTCTTTCTTTCTTTCTTTCTTTCTTTCTTTCTTTCTTTCTTTCTTTCTTTCTTCTCTGCCTATCTGCATATCTGGCAATTTCATTTCAGGAGCATCCTGGAACGAGAGCACCAAAAAACACAAATTGTTCAATCAGTCCTTCCTTTCAAAAGGCCGTGAGCCCCATAAATATTTATTCAAAAAATATGCAGGGATTAAGAATACAGGAATTATATACACATAATATAATTTGGTGAACTTGGGAACATACTGAAATCAAAAAAAGACCTACATCTTCCCACCTTGCATAAGTCACATTTATTTCTGTAACTTTCGCAATATTCCTCCGTTGCGTCACTTCCTCCTTCCTTATAATCATAACTTTACGCAGAGCTCTGTCCAAATTGTATATATTACGTACAATGTTGTATATATATATTGTCATTAAACATGCTGAGTTTCATCAAGTACCACAGGATTTTATAGCCAGATGCAGAATGAGGGGTCAAGAAACATCAGGAATTTGCTTCTGTCCCCACTGATGTATTCATAGGAATGCATTGCAAGCTACAATCTATTTCTAAATACTGTATGCAGCTAAAGAATCTAAAACCAATGCCTATAAAGGTAATCCTCGATTTACAACAGTCCGTTTAGTGACCGTTTGAAATTACAACACCACTAAAAAAAAGTGACTTATGACTGTTTTTCACAATTATGACCATTGCAGCATCCCCATGGACACGTGATTTACATTTGGCTGCTTGACAACTGACTTATATGTCTATCAGTCTGTCAATCATCCCTCCATCCCTCCATGCATCCATCCCTTCATGCATCCATGCATCCATGCATCACAACATATTATTGTTGCATTTATTGTTAATCCTTATTGAAAATTGTCAAGGTAATGATTTAAAAGCTAACCAGCTTTTATGTAAGATGTATGATGTAAGATGTACGATGTAATGTTGGGAATGACTCAGCAGGGTCTTTGTCCCTTTAAGAGCCTTGGGAAGGGTCTGCAGATATGTGCTCTCTCTTCCGTTTTCCTGCTGTAACTGTGGTGTGTTAGATCCTGCTGTATTAGCACGTGTGTGTATATTGTTCCTGGTGTATGATATTGTAGATAGTGTAAGATAAACCACCATTTACTACAGTAAACACTGTTTACTGTGTTTACTCCTGGGTTATCTCCCGCAGCAAGACTGTGCAAGCTCTGACAAAAACGATTTATTTCAAGCAATTGTTGGAAGCTTCAGTTTAAAAGAACTTAAAAGAAGGGCAGAGGACAGGTAGTCCTTGAATTATAATGGTTCGTTTAGTGACTGTTTGAAGTTACTGAAAAAAGTGACATGACTGTTCTTCACACTTATGACCGCCGCAGCACCCCCCTGGTCACATGATCAAAATTCAGATGCTTGACAACTAACTCATATTTATGATGGCTGCAGTGTCCTGGGGCCACGTAATCCCCCCTTTTTGTGACCTTCTGACAAGCAAAGTCACTGGGGAAGCCAGATTCACTTAACAAACCATGTTACTAACTTCACCACCGCAGTGATTCGCTTAACAGATGTGGCAAGAAAAGTCATAAAATGGGCCAAAACTCACTTAACAAATTTCTCACTTAGCAATATAAATTTAGGGCTCAATTGTGGCTGTAAATCAAGGGCTAACTGCACAGTCATCGATCAAAACAGTAAGATTGGATCCTATGAAACATATTTTAATGTGAGAAAGATTAACCCAAGGGACAACTTCTGAAGACAAGCCCTTCCACTGATTAATTGTTCTCACTGTCAGGAAATTTCTCCTTAGTTCTAGGTTGCTTCTCTCCTTGATTACTTTCCATCCATTGTTTTTTGTCCTGCCTTCAGGTGCGTTGGAGAATAGCTTGACCTCTCTCTTCTGAATTCAGATTTCAGAAGTTGCAGATGCTCCATTACTGGAGGTTTTTAAGAAGAGATCAGACAACCGTTTGTCTGAAATGGAATAGAGTGTCTCCTGCTCGAGCAGGGGGTTGGACTAGAAGACCTCCAAGGTCCCTTCCAACTCTGGTATCTGTCATTCTAAAACAACATGTAACAAAGGAGGTGGCGTTCTCAGCCAAAAAAATAATAATAAAGATAATCTATACAACTTCCAAACATAAAGCACAAGGAGACAATCGACATGTATAAATATTAAGGTCAGGATGATATCTGGGCAGTGGTGGGATTCAGCCGGTTTGCACCGGTTCGATAGAACCAGTAGCTAAATTTTGTTGAGTTTGGAGAACCGGCTGAACCCATGCTGCTTCTGGAAGTCCGTTCTAGGCCTCGGAGGCCTTGAGGAGGTCTCCCAGGCCTAGAACGGCCTGCCAGAAGTGCGTTGATGTCACTTCCGGAAGTCCGTTCTAGGCCTCGGAGGCCCAGGCCTGCATCCACGCAGAGAACTGGATGTTAAGGTATTTGAATCCCACCACTGTATCTGGGTCAATCAAATGCAGGACCGTGACCATCCTGAGCCTGAAGGAGGGGTCAAATGCATCATGAGTTTGGAAGGTCTTCGCACCCACAAGAGATCCTTGTCTAGCCCACCTTGGATTCTGTTGACTCTTATCTACCACCAATTTGCTTGGACTGTTAGTAGTTCAGATTCCTATTTGGAGACAGCATAGAATAAACTGTTACTCATTGGAATAAACCTGATTCCTGATTACTCACACCTGACAAATCAAGGTTTATCCAAAGATGGCATCAGGCAGGTAGAGTCAGAGCTGAATCCACATGTTCAGAAGTGGTATTCCCCAGAAAAAGATCAATTCTCTTCATCTGTACTCCATTTTCCTAGGAATAGTCTAAGAGACGTAAAGTAGAGCGGCCGGGTGGCTTAGCGGTGAAGACGCTCGCCTTCCACTCAGAAGGTTGAGAGTTCAATCCTGGGTAGCGGCAGATATTTCTCTCCTAGCGCACAAGAGAATGTATCTGCTGTGAACTCGGCATAGGCATCAGGAAAGGCATCCAGCCGGTAAATGCTCAGCTCCATTCAGTCGCCCAGACTCCACCCCAAATAATGGGATTACAGGATCGTAAAAAGAAATATATAAATATAGTCTGAGAGACATAAACCACCCAACCTGGGATAGGTCCCTTTCATTTCATACTCTACTTCTCCATGGTGTTTGTTTGGAAGCCGGTGGCCTGATTCCCCTGTCCTCCCCCTGATTTCAGAGTGGTTTGAGTTGCAAACAAACTACTGAGTAGGGGCTCCTGTGTCTCATTTGCATGCTTCGCTCACTGAAAAGGGTTGCCCTCATCAGAAATACATTTTACCGTACATCAGAATTGTTTGCCTTGAAGGATTACATCTTCCCCCCTCTTCCTGACAAGTTTAACGATATGCTTGGCCTTCAAAAATACGCAGGCCGACAGCGTCCCGAAAAACACTCTGCACCATTGCTGTAGAAATGGGTGACTCTGCTCCAGTGCGTTTATCCCTAGAAATAACTTGATTGTTATTCAGTTCTGCTCTAAAGTCTCTAAAAGGAGAACTGCGAGCTCCAGGACTCCATTCAAAGCATCCTTTCCCCCGTTGTCCAGACCTTTCGTGAAAAGGCCTCAAATTGTCATTGAGGTTGATGCGACACAACCTTAGTCAAAATCAAAACCAAACTCACGAAGTGGTCTTAGTCAGAAGAGAAAGATCAGATACTATATTTTCATTTGCTGTTCGGTTGCTAAGTTGTGTCCAACTCTTTGCAGCCCCATGGATCATAGCACGCCAGGCCCTCTGTCTTCCCCTGTCTCCCTGAGTTTGCCCACATTCATGTTCCTTGTGTTGATGACACCATGTAACCACCTCATCCTCTGCAGTCCCCTTCTCCTTTTGCCTTCCATCTTTCCCAACATCGGGATCTTCTCCAAGGACTCTTCTCTTCTCATTTGGTGGCCAAAATACTTGCGCTTCAGCTTCAGTGTCCTGCCAAAGAACGTTCAGGGTTTATTTCCTTTAGGGTTGACTGATTGGATGTCCTTGCGGTCCATTGGTCCTTGCATTTACTTTGACTACAAGCTCATTTCTACTGGCAAGCAACTCTAATGGGAGTTGTCATGTTCTCGAGAACTTCAAGGTGATCTCCAAGGCAAGTTCCACTACAATACTAATTATTTGACCTGGAGACCAAAACATATGAAGAATGGCTGCAGAACTTGGGTCTGGCCGGTCTAAAGAAAAGAAGAAATAGGGGAGACATGATAGCAGTATTCCAGTATCTGAGGGGCTGCCACAAGGCAGAGGGGGTCAGGTTGTTCACCAGAGCACCAGAGGGAAGGACGAGAAACAATGGTTGGAAACTGGTCAAGGAGAGAAGCAACCTGGAATTAAGGAGAAACTTCCTGACATTTCAGATAGGTGAATGTCTAGTCTCTTCTTAAAAAGCTCCAGTGATGGAGCGCCCACGATTCCTGGAGGCAAGCTATTCCACTGGTTGGAATAGGACAATCAACCAGTGGAATAGCTTGCCTCCAGGAATCGTGGGCGCTCCATCACTGGAGCTTTTTAAGAAGAGACTAGACATTCACCTATCTGAAATGGCATAGGATCTCCTGCTTGAGCAGGGGGCTGGACTAGAAGACCTCCAAGGTCCCTTTCTATTCTATTCTATTCTATTCTATTCTATTCTATTCTACTCTACTCTACTCTACTCTACTCTACTCTACTCTACTCTACTCTACTCTACTCTACTCTACTCTACTCTACTCTACTCTATTCTATTCTATTCTATTCTATTCTATTCTATTCTATTCTATTCTATTCTATTCTATTCTATTCTATTCTATTCTATTCTATTCTATTCTATGCTTTGGTTACGCTTCTCCACTTCAGCTCCCGGTGCCAACCATTTCAAACCCGTGAAATTCCCACAAAACACAGGATGATTTAAAAAAAAAAAATCTTACCAAGCTGAGATTTTTCTCTAAGCTCCGCAGTCTTCTGCTAGCACATTATTGAGTCCATCTGCTTCAGAGTCTGTGACGATGGAGGCTAGAAACATTTGGCAAGAAAAGAATCACGAAATTCCTTTACTGTATGCAGTTATGTCTGGTTGCTGTCATTTGGCCAAGAGAGCTGTCCTTTAGTGGGTCTTGAATTTTATAGAGTTGAAGATTACAGTCCCGTCGTTATTCATCAGCAGGATGAAATTGGGTCATGTGGAGCTTCTGAAAACCCATCCTTTACAAATGGCCATTTCAGGGCCATGCAAAGCAAGCCAGGGGAACCATCAATTGGCTGGTGCTTACGAAGAGGTTTCGGTCAACTGGAAAATGCAATGTTAGCTTCATCGTGTGCAATTAAAATGGATCCTTCTGCCTCTTCATCTGTCACTGGCAAGTCCTTCCTGCGTGCTCAGCCATTTGCTTGGCCTCAAACAAATAACAATAAAAAATAATAATAGCAAAGTTGGAAGGGACCTTGGAGGTCATCTAGTCCAACCCCCTGCTCAGGCAGGAAACCCTATACCATTTCAGACAAATGGCTGTCCAGTCTCTTCTTAAACACTTCCAGTGTTGGAGCATTCACAGCTTCTGGAGGCAGGTTGTTCCACTGGTTAATTGTTCTCACTGTCAGGAAGTTTCTCCTTAGTTCTAGGTTGCTTCTCTCCTTGATCAGTTTCCATCCATTACTTCTTGTCCTGCCTTCAGGTGCTTCAGAGGATAGCTTGACTGCCTCTTCTTTGTGGCAGCCCCTGAGATATTGGAACACTGCTATCATGTCCCCCCTCGTCCTTCTCTTCATTAAACTTTGTTGTTAGTTGCGAAGTCGTGTCTGACCCATCGCGACCCCATGGACAACGTTCCTCCAGGCCTTCCTGTCTTCTACCAACTTCTGGAGTCCATTTAAGCTCACGCCTACTGCTTCAGTGACTCCATCCAGCCACCTCATTCTCTGTCGTCCCCTTCTTCTCTTGCCCTCAATCTTTCCCAGCATTAGGCTCTTCTCCAGTGAGTCCTTCCTTCTCATTAGGTGGCCAAAGTATTTGAGTTTCAACTTCAGGATCTGGCCTTCTAAAGAGCAGTCAGGGTTGATCTCTCTAGGACTGTCCGGTTTGATCACCTTGCAGCCCAGGGGACTCGCAGGAGTCTTCTCCAGCACCATAGTTCAAAGGCCTCAATTCTTTTGCGCTCAGCCTTTCTTATGGTTCATTAAACTAGACATGCCCAATTCCAGCAACCGTTATTCATATATTTTAGCCTCCAGTCCTCTGATCTTCTTTGTTGCTCTTCTCTGCACTCTTTCTAGAGTCTCAACATCTGTTTTACATCGTGGTGACCAAAACTGGATGCAGTATTCCAAGTGTGGCCTTACCAAGGCATTGTAAACATCAAAAGAATCCATCATCTGCCTCTCTGTGATGTCAGATTTTTGTGTGTGTTGTTAAGCATGTAGATGATTAGGGAGCCAAGAGCTCAAGAGTTATCTTTTCTCCCTGTAAGTTATCCAAGATGTTTAAAGGTATATTTCCAATCTATGTTGGAAATGTAAATGTAAAGAAGGAACCTTTTAACCATCTTTGTTGGGCTTGTGATAAAGCAAAAAAATCCTGGAATTTAAAATTAGATTATTAAATGTATGTATTTGTTTTGTAAGTTAGATTGTTGATTTTATTTATTTGTTACAAAACAAATAAATAAAAAAAACCAATAATCTAATTTAAAATCAATTTGTATTTGTAAAAGGTTGGATAGATAGAAGACCTCCAAGGTCCTTTCTAACCCCATTCTTCTATGTTCATTTTATTCACGTTAATTAATTAAATAAATATATTCATATATTCATATTATTCATTTATTCATTCATTTTTAAAAAAAAAATCAGTAATTTTGTTGACTTTAAGCCTCAACTCATCTACTGGTACACTACATTTAAATTAATATGTTAATTTATTTTAATTTCTATGTTAATCCAATTTAATGTTTTAACATTAAATTTAACAGAGATCAACAAGGAAATGGCCTTCCAGCTTTCCTTTGGGATAGATAGTCCATGACATACACATTTTATCTGAACTATTAACTATCCACCCACCCACCCACTCATCCATCCATCTATCCATCCACCCACCCACCCACCCATGCATCCATGCATCCATGCATCCATGCATCCATGCATCCATGCATCCATCCATCCATGCATCCATGCATCCATCCATCCATGCATCCATGCATCCATGCACATCCATACATCTATCTATCCATCCACCTACCCGTCCAGCCAGCCATGCATCCATGCATCCATGCATCCATGCATCCATGCATCCATGCATCCATGCATCCATGCATCCATGCATCCATGCATCCATGCATCCATGCATCCATGCATCCATGCATCCATGCATCCATGCATCCATCCATCCATGCATCCATCCATCCATGCATCCATGCATCCATCCATCCATCCATCCATCCATCCATCCATCCATCCATCCATCCATGCATCCATCCATGCATCTATCCATGCATCTATCCATGCATCTATCCATGCATCTATCCATCTATCCATCTATCCATCTATCCATCCATCTACCCATCTATCCATCTATCCATCCATCTACCCATCCATCCAGCCATGCACCCATGCACCATCCACATCCACGCATCCATGCATCCATGTATCCATGCCATCCAACTATCCACCATCCATCCATCCATCTTCTCCTCCTCCTCCTCCTCCTCCTCCTCCTCCTCCTCCTCCTCCTCCTCCACGAAAATCAGCTACAAATGATCAAATCATGATGACCAGTGATTTTCAGCAGAAAATATCCTCACCAACCGGTATCATATGTACAGCATGCATAATCCACCAAAAGTCCGATAAAAAATGCCTCCACTGGGAAGTCTTTTAAGTTGGATGAAAGAGCCACAATTTAATATCTAAAATGTCCAGAAGCATTTTTCCTCTCCATTCCAAAAATACACATTTTATTCATTCTTAGTTTAGACCAGGATTGCCAGATGTTCCTTTATGGAAGCAACATTTCTAAAGGAACATTCCTTTGTTGTGGCTGTTCTTTTCTCTTTGGGGGGGGAAATGGAATATTTGGGAACACGGAGGCTGGCCTGTCATAAAGACATTCATTTACTAAGCTTCGCACACAGATATCAAGAGAAGAGGACGGTCAGCAAATATGAACTATTGTGCCAAGCCATTATATCAATTGATTATGGAAGCTTGGTTGCTTTAACTCCTTTGAAGATGCTCTAGTGCACTTTAACATGCTGCTAATAACATCACCCAGACGCAGCTACAGGACCCACCCTTTTTGCCCCATGGAGGAACACAATGTCATACCATCACACAATCATCTGTGTCCTTTTGTACTTGCGTGCAATGTCGTGATGTACCCACAAATGGGCATGGCGATGATTGTGTTATTTGCTCAGCAGGGACAGCTTAGATATGACTCTATATTTCAGTACTTAAAAACTTCTTTTAAAAAAACATGATTTCAACCAAAGTTGTCCAGAAGTTCATATTCTGCCCACAGCCTGGATTTCAATCTTGAGGGAGATCAGGGTTGACTCAGCCTTCCATCCTTGTGAGGTCAGTAAAATGAGGACCCAGTTTGTTGGGGGGGGCAGATGCTGACTCTGTAAACTGCTAAGAGAGGGCTGTAAAGTACTGTGAAGTGGTATATAAGTCTAAGTCAGGGGTCTTCAAATTTGGCCCTTGTATGACTTGTGGACTTCAACTCCCAGAATTCCTCAACCAGGCACGCCTGGCTGAGGAATTCTGGGAGTTGAAGTCCACAAGCCATAAAAGGGCCAAGTTTGAAGACCCCTGGTCTAAGTGCTATTGCTAATGCTATTACACATATAGAGGCATAGCTTATACAATGTGTAGGTTTTTCAAAGTACAATTCGTTTTTCAGGTTTTTTGCTCCTGTCCACATTAAAAGTCAGAACCAGTTATTGAAATGTGAAAAAGAAAGAAAGAAAGAAAGAAAGAAAGAAAGAAAGAAAGAAAGAAAGAAAGAAAGAAAGAAAGAAGAAAGAAGAAAGAAGAAAGAAAGAAAGAAAGAAAGAAAGAAAGAAAGAAAGAAAGAAAGAAAGAAAGAAAGAAAGAAAGAAAGAAAGAAAGAAAGAAAGAAAGAAAGAAAGAAGGAAGGAAGGAAGGAAGGAAGGAAGGAAGGAAGGAAGGAAGGAAGGAAGGAAGGAAGAAACATAGATTATAAAAGACTCAGTGGATACTTGCAGTGCACATTTCCAATGTGTAGGTTTTTCAAAGTACAATTCGTTTTTCCAGTTTTTTGGTCCTGTCCAGTTTAAAAGTCAGCACCAGTTACTGAAATGCGGTCCCATATAGGAAAGAAAGAAAGAAAGAAAGAAAGAAAGAAAGAAAGAAAGAAAGAAAGAAAGAAAGAAAGAAAGAAGGGAGGGAGGGAGGGAGGGAGGGAGGAAGGAAGGAAGGAAGGAAGGAAGGAAGGAAGGAAGGAAGGAAGGAAGGAAGGAAGGAAGGAAGGAAGGAAGGAAGGAAGGAAGGAAGGAAGATTACAAAAGACTCAGTGGATACTTGCAATACACACTTCCAAGGTATTCTGGACTTTGCCCCCTCAATAGCACTTGTCAGGGCGGGTCCTCTGTGTTCAGTCTGGAGGCTCTGTCAGGTGTCTATCATAATGGGATTTGACCCTAATGGATGTCACCTTGTAAGGGAGATGGTGGCCTAAAAAAATTAATAAATAATAATTTATTAAATAATGTGCTTAAATTCTTCTGTTAGTAACTGTACAGTCCGGAATTTTCTGATGGCATCCTTTTGGTGTGTCATATGTTGCGCATTGATTCTTTTGAGGGCTGCATTGACAAAAATAATAAAATTATTCCCAGCCCCCCCAAATAATCTCCTTTCAAAAGGAGTCTGCTGCCTTTAGACTCCCCAAGAATATGGTAAAGGAAAACGATAAGTATTCTGATCTAATTTTCCTTGGCGGAAGTGTCATCTTATATTCATTATGGCCTTCCTTTGGGGTAATTACACATGTGAGCATTTTACATCTTTCTTTTTATTCTTTCTCTCTGCTCTCAATCATTGGGGTGTCTGAAGCAGAGCTTTTTAATAAACCAAAAATAAAATATCTGCTTCATCAAGCGTGGGCTCTTAATCCATTAAGAATGTCATACCAAATCAAAGTGATACGGTATATAAAACATAGGATTTTATTAGAGTATCAAAGAGTACATTTATCTTGCTGACAAGCATGGCAGCCAGCGTCAAACTCATAAGAGCTGTTCTGAATATCAACGAGGACAGAAATCTACTTGAGATCCTGGAGAGATGGAACTGGATATTAAGTATAAAATTGCCTAGGATCATTTTGTTATTTTTAGCACTAGCGTATTTTTAGCACTACTAGAAGGTAAGATACCCAAGTGGATATTCAATTATTTCTATTACTTGCTTATTAAGTTCATTTTGCTAGATTTTATTGGCTTGTTTGTTAGCTAACCTAGCAAAGAATAATTTATTTGCCCTCCTATCAATTGCAGTAGAAGACAATTAACCATTTAGTTAATGGTATGAAGGAGGAAGGAAGGAAGGAAGGAAGGAAGGAAGGAAGGAAGGAAGGAAGGAAGGAAGGAAAAAAGCTAGAGAATGAGAATAGAATAGAATAGAATAGAATAGAATAGAATAGAATAGAATAGAATAGAATAGAATAGAATAGAATAGAATAGAATAGAATAGAATAGAATAATAATGGAATGGAATGGAATGGAATAGGAATAGGAATACAGAATAGAATGGAATAGAATAGAATAGAATAGAATAGAATAGAATAGAATAGAATAGAATAGAATAGAATAGAATAGAATAGAATAGAATAGAATAGAATAGAATAGAATAGAATAGAATAGAATAGAATAGAATAGAAATAGAATAGAATAGATAGAATAGAATAGAATAAATAGAATAGAATAGAATAGAATAGAATAGAATAGAATAGAATAGAATAGAATAGAATAGAATAGAATAGAATAGAATAGAATAGAATAGAATAAATATAGAATAGAATAGAATAATAGAATAGAATAGAATAGAATAGAATAATAGAATAGAATAGAATAGAATAGAATAGAATAGAATAGAATAGAATAGAATAATGGAATAATGAAGAATAGAATAGAATGGAGTAGAATAGAATGGAGTAGAATGGAATAGAATAGAATAGAATAGAATAGAATAGAATAGAATAGAATAGAATAGAATAGAATAGAATAGAATAGAATAGAATTCAGAGTAGAGTAGAGTAGAGTAGAGTACAGAAGAATAGACGGATTGTAGAATAGAATAGAATAGAATAGAATAGAATAGAATAGAATAGAATAGAATAGAATAGAATAGAATAGAATAGAATAGAATAGAACAAGCGGCAGATATTAAAGAAGAGGGAGATTCTTCTGAAGAACACATTAAATACAAATCATTAGTGAAAAAAATTCTCCAAGGTTTGAAAGTTGAAAACTCATTTCTGACCCCTGGTGTCTGCCAGTGTTGCACTCCCAGCTGAACGGTCATCCTGAAAGAAGGCATTTCTTTCCCCCTTAACCCACAATCAACCTAATCTTGTGATTTAAAAAAAAAAAAAAGAAAGAAAACTTTTAACAATCTTTCACAGGTTTTTCATCTCCAGTCCAGCTTTCCTCTTAAATCCAAAAGCTTTCAGGGCTTCAGTTGTTATGTGACATTTTGAGTCTTCTTCCTGCTCAGTTTATGTGCGGGCTGTTACACAAGGTACTCTGTCATTTCAAACACATACACATCTTTCAAAACTTGTGCGGTTATTCCAACAGCGATAGGAGCAGAAGAGAAGAAGCTTTTGTCTTTCTTCCTCCCATCTATGACGGCTGTTCTGCTTCAATAGCACTTTGGGAATTCTCGTGTTTGTTTATATATCTGTTGATTGGATAACAGAATAAGAGAATAACAGAGTTGGATGGGACCTTGGAGGTCTTCTAGTCCAACCCCTTGCTCAGGCAGGAGACCCTATACCATTTCAGACAAACGGTTGTCCAATCTCTTTTTAAAAGACTCCAGTGTTGGAGCACCCACAACTTCTGGAGGCCAGTCGTTCCACTGATTAATTGTTCTAACTGTCAGGAAATTTCTCTTTATTTCTAGATTGGTCCTCTCCTTGATTAGTTTCCACCCATTGCTTTTTTGTCCTGCCTCCAGGTCTTTGAAGAATAGCTTGACTCCCTCTTCTTTATGGAAGCCCCTCAGATATTAGAATGCTGCTATCATGTCATTCAACTAGACATACCCAATTCCTGCAACAAAGATGATCAAAGGCCTGGAGACTAAAACATACGAAGAACGGCTACAGGACTTGGGTTTGGCTAGTCTAGGGGTAGGCAACCTTGGCTCTTTTATGACTCGTGGACTTCAACTCCCAGAATTCCTGAGCCAGCTTGGCTCAGCTTGGCAACTCTCCCTTTTCCCTCAGCATGGCTGGCTCAGGAATTCTGGGAGTTGAAGTCCACGAGTCATAAAAGGGCCAAGGTTGCCTACCTCTGGCCTAGGCCTAGGCCGCTTTATGACTCGTGGACTTCAACTCCCAGAATTCCTGAGCCAGCCTGGCTCAGCTTGGAAACCTCTCCCTTTCCCCTCAGCGTGGCTGGCTCAGGAATTCTGGGAGTTGAAGTCCACGAGTCATAAAAGAGCCAAGGTTGCCTACTCCTGGCTTGTCTAAAGAAAAGAAGAGCACAATGTCAGGCCTACTGTAAGTATTTCGTGCTGTGGCTACACAACACAGCAGGTGATACAATATGTATTCACTGGAAACAAAAGGCTACCTGGCATTTATTAAATTTCTCAGAGCCAGTTTTGCTAGAGCTGGGTTAATATCTGGATTCCTTCCACCACCAAATTAAGTTGTATTTCCTCTCTCTCTCTCTCTCTCTCTCTCTCTCTCTCTCTCTCTCTCTCTCTGCATAATGATGCTTCAACAGCATATGAAAAGGAAGAGAACAAGCAGAACGAAGGTGGAGAATCTATTGATTTTCTTTCGGGCTTTTTGTGTGTCTGTGTGGCACAGACCTTTTTCATACCTAATGTTCCTTCCCAAAGTGAGTCATAAGCTCTCTTGATTCAGATGACTAAAATCTTCAAAACCCTATAAAGCTTTTCAGTGAAATCAGCGGAGCTTAGCAGCAGACAAATGGGATGTAGCGTTAAAGCCTTATTAAGGGAGTACTTATGAAGTCCTTTTTTTTCCTCGTGTATACTTTTCATGACCCGAAAAAATGATTCCCCAAAGCACCTGAGGGCAGAACAAGAAGCAACGGATGGAAACTAATCAAGGAGAGAAGCAACTTAGAATTAAAAAGAAATTTCCCGACAGTGAGGACAATCAATCAATGGAACGACTCGCCTCCAAAAGTTGTGGGTGCTCCATCGCTGGAGGTTTTCAAGAAGAAAGGGGGCAACCACTTGTCTGGAACGTTATAGGGTTTCCTGCTTGAGCAGGGGGTTGGACTAGAAGATCTCCAATGTCCCTTCCAACTCTGTTATTTTGTTATCCCTTTATTCCTTTAGATTTTTCTACTGGGCTAGTCAACTTTCCACATGACTTGAAGGACATTGATTCATGAACCTCTTGTAGGTATGGACAATATTGGGCCTTCCACTTAACCGGTTTCTGCCAAAGCAGCATTTTAGAAGTACTTTAGTTGGCATTTAAAGTTCCCATTTAAAGTTGAACAAGAGACTGTTTTTTTTCTAAACACATGTTGCAACACATATAGAGATGGCAGATAAGACCCTCAGATTTTATGCACATCTGGGTCTTTTATATCACAATAAATGAATGTTGTTGTGATTCTTGTTATATCAATTATCCAAAGGGAAGAGAGAGAGAGAGAGAAAGAGAGAGGGAGGGAGGGAGAGAGGGACAGAAGGAAGGAGAGAGAGGGGGAGAGAGGGAGAGTGGGAGGGAAGGAGAGAGAGAAGAGGGAGAGAGAGAGAGAGAGATGAAGAATAGGAGAAAGAAGGAGGGGCAGAGAGAGAGGGAGGGAGAGAGAGAGAAAGAGAGAGAAGGAGAGAGGGAAAGAGGAGGTGGATAGAGGGGGGAGAGAGGGAGAGAAAGACAGAGAGAGAAGACGGAGAGAGAGGGAGGGTAGAGAGGGATAGAGGGAAAGAGAGAGGGGGAGGGAGAGGGGGAGGGAAGGAGAGAGAGAGAAGGGGAGAGAGAGAGAGAGGGAGAAAGAAGGAGGGGCAAAGAGAGGGAGGGGCAGAGGGAGGGAGAGAAAGAGAGAGAGAAGGAAAGAGGGAAAGAGAGGTGGTGGAGGGGGGAGAGAGGGAGAGAAAGACAGAGAAAGAAGTCAGAGAGAGAGGGAGAGAGAGGGAAAGAGAGGCAGGAGAGAAAGAGAGAGAAAAGACAGAGGGAGGGAGAGGGGAAGGGAAAGAGAGAGAGAGAAGGGGGGAGGGACAGAGAGAGGGAGAAAGAAGGAGGGGCAAAGAGAGAGAGGGAGGGAGAAAGAGAGAAAGGGAGAGAGAGGGAAAGAGAGGCAGGAGAGAAGGAGAGAGAGAGGGAGAGAAACGGAAAATTGCTATACTGATCATTTTTCATTTGCTGCCCCCAGTTTGACCTGGTGTAATGATAATGCAAGTATGGTGCAGACATACACATCAAGAAGGAGAAGGGAAATAATTAAAAGTAAACGAGGAAGATAATAAAGAATATTCAAAACAAGGAAATGAAAGGGAAGCAAATGTGTCAGTGAGAAAAAACGGAAAGTCTGATGGATGGCAAAGAATGGAGAAATACCGAACGAAGATTGATTGATTTTTAATGGTGATAAATAGATTGTGAGACCAATTGTTAGCACTGGCGGATTTATACGGTCCACATAAAACTCACTAGAATTAAGTATTTTAGCTTTCGCATATCGAGTTAGAGGATTGTAGAATACTTTGAGGAAATCCCTGGATTATTTTACAATACCTGCCCAACCAAGTTGTACAAAATCAACCAATTTGGTAACATCCCAGAATTTTATCCATTCGTCCCAGACCAGACGTAGGCAACCTTGGCTCTTTTATGACTCGTGGACTTCAACTCCCAGAATTCCTGAGCCAGCATGGCTCAGCTTGGACACCTCTCCCTTTCCCCTCAGCATGGCTGGCTCAGGAATTCTGGGAGTTGAAGTCCACAAGTCATGAGCTTGGAAACTTCTCCCTTTCCCCTCAGCGGGGCTGGCTCAGGAATTCTGGGAGTTGAAGTCCACGAGTCATAAAAGAGCCAAGGTTGCCTACCCCGGTCCCAGACCATCTGCATTCCCTCTATTTTTTTTCCCAATCTTTCCCCACCACCCACCACCACCACCCACCACCAGAAAATTAGTTTTCTGTCACTTTGATCTGGTGGAATGCAACAAAAGGGCTTTTTTTTTTTTAATGTTTCGGCAAGTCTTCAAGTGATACTTCAAGCAATCTGTCTGAGGAGAATTGTGAAGTGGAGAACTCGGGCTCCTTGTGAATAGGTGAAGCAGCTGTGTTGTTTGGCTCACTCATAGAAAAGCTTGTGCAACTCAGCCTCATCACACAAACTGAGGTATTATAGCCTGGCTCATGTCTTCATGCATGAACAGGAACATTAAAGTAGGGAACACCTGCTGCCCAAATCCCTATAGCAGAAGACAAAGTCAAGAACAGATACAGGCGTTGTTTTGTGATCCTGTTCATGTTTTCATATCTTTCCAACATCGGTTTTGTTGCTTCTCCTGAACAGAAAATATATATATATATATATATATGAAAAGATACTGCCTGGTTTAAAGCCAAGCAGCTTGTAGCTCCACGGATAACAAAAATTTAAAACCTTTTAAAATAAACTCAATGAATACGTCATCAATATCAACAACTCTTCATCGATAAACTACATTTTTTTTCAACATATTTTAGATGCAAGAATTTTTGCATAGCAATGGATTACCTTTATATGAATAAAGGATGTTAAAACCTATTTTTGTATATTTTTTCGACTTTTGCAGGAACCAATCTGGGCCGGTCACCGGGACCGTGGGTTTTTGTCTTTTGAGTTCTGGGGCATGTTCTGGAGCCCATCTTCAGAGAACCTCTCTCTAGCAGCTAGAGAGAAGTTCCCTGAAGACGGGCTCCAGCACAAGTCCAAAAACTTGGAAGACAACACCTCTGATTGACCCAGACTGGATCCTGCAACATTATCCTGGGACATGTATATTCGCCTTTTTTTATTTTCTCCCAAATGCCTTTCTGTCTTGCCTGCCCCAGCATTTGTTGTTGTTAGTTGCGAAGTCGTGTCCGACCCCTCGCGACCCCATGGACAACGTTCCTCCAGGCCTTCCTGTCCCCTACCATCTTCTGGAGTCCATTGAAGCTCAGGCCTCCTGCTTCAGTGACTCCATCCAGCCACCTCCTTCTCTGTCGTCCCCTTCTTCTCTTGCCCTCGATCTTTCCCAGCATCAGGCCCTTCTCCAGTGAGTCCTTCCTTCTCATTAGGTGGCCAAAGTACTTGAGTTTCAACTTCAGGATCTGGCCTTCTAAGGAGCAGTCGGGGTTGATCTCCTCTAGGACTGACCAGTTTGAGCACCTTGCAGTCCAGGGGACTCGCAGGAGTCTTCTCCAGCACCATAGTTCAAAGGCCTCAATTCTTTGGCGCTCAGCCTTTCTTACGGTCCAACTTTCACAGCCATACATTGCAACTGGGAAAACCATGGCCTCCTTGACTATACGTATTTTTGTTGGCAGGGTGATGTCTCTACTTTAATGCCCCAGCATTAAAGACAGGAAAACATAATTTCATATAGTGCTTCAACATTTCTGCAAATAATTACTATGTAGTTTTAAATCTTAAATCTTCCAAGACCAAGACCGTCATGGGTGGGTATGGAGGAAAGGGTTATAATTTCTCAATAAACATGTCTAATGCTTTCACTATTAGAAAGTTTACATCCTTAGATCTGTAGGAGAAGGACAGGCAAGGCCTGGAGGCAGAGTCAAGAGAGGAATCAACCTAGAATCTTTATGTTCCCTTCAATGGTCTAAATCCAACTTCTTTTGAATTCTATCAACTCTTAGGGCTGACCATTAGTTGACTAGATTCTTGTGTATAGGCCTGAGCGATACATCAGATTAACTGGAGCTTCATGCTTGGTCCTGATTCTTCACACCTGACACAATCCTGGCTAATCATTCTTTAAGCTTTACATCTCCTTTGGCCAACAATACTTCATTCAATGACCTAATGGAAAGGGGCTGTCTGGAAATTAAGTAGCCAAGCGGTAATTTACAGTGAAAGGCTCTTCAGTTCAATATGGCCCGCATTGAAAATATTGCTAATAATAAAAACATCACCATCTGTGGCTTTCTGCATGCCAGTTCTGACAACAATTGTTTACAACTGTTTCCTACTGTCACCCACCAAGAGGAGGCAAAAGCTGTTCTCTCTCTAGATAATGTTTCCTGCACGTCCAGGATATGATCCAACACAGCTTATGCACTAATAGCTTGTTAGTCGTTTAGTTCCTACCACACTAGACTCGATTCTTCATTGCTATTGCTGGCAAATTAAACTGACAGAGGAAGAAAAAAAATCAATCTGCAAAAAGCAGCTGTCATTGTTAGAACTATTCAACTGCAATTAAAAGCTCGTAGTTGCAAAATACTAATGTGTTTAGCCACTAGATAGCAGTGTGTACCTTTAGAGCTTTTGGTATGTATGTGTTGCCCTTGTTCTCATCCTGTGTGTTTTGCTTTGAAAACTCTTCTGTAAACAACTAAAGGAACAGTGGAGAAAGCGATGGGTTAGCATATGGATAGCCAAATGTGGCAAAACATTACTTGTGGTCCTTGTTGCTTCCGTGTAGCCCCAGGAGCTGATCAGATCAGACTGAGTATCACCAAGGATGCAGGATGGGAAGGCAAGCTGAGCTTGCGGTCCTTGAAATAATAGAGAATGACAGGATTGGAAGGATCCTTGGAGGTCTAGTCCAACCCCCTGCTCAAGCAGGAGATCCTGTACCATTCCAGATGAATGGTTGCCCAATCTCTTCTTGAAAACCTCCAGCGATGGATCACCCAGAACTTCTGGAGACAAGCCGTTCCACTGATCAATTGTTCTCACTGTCAGGAAATTTCTCCTTAATTCAAGGTTGAATCTCTCTTTGATAAACTTCCATCCATTACTTCCTGTCCTGCTCTCAAAGTGCTTTAGACTTAGAGAATAGGTTGACCCCATCTTCTTGGTGTGTCCCAATATCTCAGGGGCTGCCACAAAGAAGAGGCGGTCAATCTATTCTCCAAAGCATCTGAACGCAGGACAAGAAGCAATGGATGGAAACTAATCAAGGAGAGAAGCAACCTAGAGCTAAGAAGAAATTTCCTGACAGTGAGAACAATTGATCAGTGGAACAACCTGCCTTCAGAAGTTGTGATTGCTCCATCATTGGAGGATTTAAGAAGAGATTGGACAACCATTTGTCTAAATGGTATAGATTTCCTGTTTGAGCAAGGGGTTGGACTAGAAGACCTCCAAGGTCCCTTCCAACTCTGTTATTCTGTTATTCTGATATCAAATGTCAAGGACTGAATCCCAACAAACAAATTAGGAAGTATCCCTGAGCTGGGCTGTACAAGATTCTATTTGCAGACCAGCATGGCTGCATTAAAAAAAATACGAATGCAACTTTATTATAAGAGCAACATATTTTTTGTAGTGTTACACCGGGATAAATAAGACCCTGGGTTATAGGCTTACACATATCCATCCTCTGTGCACCTTGTTCTTTTCTTTGTCATCGTTGTTCATTTTAAGTCAAGGTTCATGTTAATCTTTATTATTTTTAATAAATTTGAATGAAGTATTGCAGACTAACTCTGCCCACTGCCAGGAGTTCGAGTCTCACCGATTCAAGGTTGACTCGACCTTCCACCTTTCCGAGGTCGGTAAAATGAGGACCCAGATTGTTGGGGGCAAAATGCTGACTCTGTAAACTGCTTAGAGAGGGCTGTAAAGCACTGTGAAGCGGTATATAAGTGCTACTGCTCTTGCCCAAAATAGCTAAACGAAAGCTCCACGGCTCAAGTTGCTATACAAGGTGTTGGTGCAAACAAGAGAATTCATTTTTCCTGTCCTGAGGACTTGTCACAAAACAAGATGCCAAAGCAGGTGAAGTCATAGTTTGACTCAAGTTCTACCAGCAGAGGCTCAAAGACCCATAAGGAGCCGTTATCCAGTGTTTTTCAAATTTTGCCTTTTCAGACCATCAGTCTCTTTTATTTATATCCTTAAATGACTCCTCTTCCGTCACAAGTGGAGAACTTTTAAGAAATTGTTCCCATGTAGTACATTTTCCTAAGGACGTTTTCGTCCACGTTTTATGTATCTGTTGATTCGCGAGGGTCACCTTTCAAAGGAACCTGCTTCGTTTCAAGCTGCTCAGAGCAGTTCTCACGGGAAAAGGTGCCGCGTTTGTCATTTTAGTAAAAGGTATTGCCCTTTTGCAGCGTTTGTGAACTGCAGACTATTCAAATGCTGCGTTAGTTGTTAACTCAGGGTAATATTGGAACCGCCAGTCCTGAGGGTCGCTTCTTGCAGCGGTCATTACACAAGGGCAAAAATGAATCCAAGGGGTGGGGGGAAATGATATTTGGAAAGGGAATGCAAAAAATAAGGACTTTTCCTAGCAAGAATTATTGCTAAAGACGACTACAGGTGGATGATAATTCAAGATACCTGCAAAGCAATCGTACCTTTGTTTCAGACAGATTCTGTAACCTGGGGACTCAGCTCAGAAAATGGATATGTTAAAGCTCCCTTCCTTCCTTCCTTCCTTCCTTCCTTCCTTCCATCCTTCCCTTTCTCCCTCCCTCCCTCTCTCTTTACCTTCCTTCCTTCCCTTTCTCCCTCCCCCCTTGCTTTACCTTCCTTCCTTCCTTCCTTCTTTCCTTCCTTCCATCCTTCCCTTTCTCCCTCCCTCCCTCCCTCTCTACCTTCCTTCCTTCCCTTTCTCCCTCCCCCCTTGCTTTACCTTCCTTCCTTCCTTCCTTCCTTCCTTCCATCCTTCCCTTTCTCCCTCCCTCCCTCTCTCTTTATCTTCCTTCCTTCCCTTTCTCCCTCCCCCCTTGCTTTACCTTCCTTCTTCCTTCCTTCCTTCCTTCCTTCCTTCCCTTTTCCCTCCCTCCTCTCTCTTTTATCTTCCTTCTTCCCTTTCTCCCCTCCCACCCTTGCTTTACCTTCCTCTCTTTGCTTCCTTCTTTTCTTCTTCTTTCCTCCTTCCTTCCTTCTCATTTCTTCTTTGTCCTTCCTTCCTTTCGTCCTTCTTTCTTCCTTCTTCCTCATATCTTCCTCCAATCATTTCCCGTTCTCCCCTCCTCCCTCTCTCTTTACCTTCCTTCCCTTTCTCCCTCCCCCCCTTGCTTTAACCTTCCTTCCTTCTTTCCTTTTCCTTCCTTCTTTGCCCTTTCTCCCCTCCCTCCCTCTCTCTTTACCTTCCTTCCCTTTCTCCCTCCCCCCTTGCTTTACCTTCCTTCCTTCTTTCCTTCCTTCCTTCCTTCCTTCCTTCCTTCCTTCCCTTTCTCCCTCCCTCCCTCTCTCTTTACCTTCCTTCCTTCCCTTTCTCCCTCCCCCCTTGCTTTACCTTCCTTCTTTTCTTCCTTCTTTCCTTCCTTCCTTCCTTCCTTCTTTCTTTCCTTCCTTCCTTCCTTCCTTCCTTCTTTCCTTCCTTCCTTCCTTCTCATAGCCTTCCTTCCATCCTTCCCTTCTCCTCCCTCCCCTCGCCTTTACCATTCCTTCCTTTCTCCCTCCCCCTTGCTTAACCTTCCTTCCTTCTTTCCTTCCTTCCTTCCTTCCCTTTTCTCCTCCCTCTCTCTTTACCTTCCATTTCTTCCCTCCCTCCTCTCTCTTTACCTTCCTTCCTTCCTTCCTTCCCTTTCCCCTCCCTCCCTCTCTCTTTACCTTCCTTTATTCCTTTCTCCTCCTCTCTCTTTACCTTCCTTTCTTCCCTCCCTCCTCTCTCTTTTCCTTCCTTCCTTCCTTCCTTCCCTTTCTCCCTCCCTCCCTCTCTCTTTACCTTCCTTTATTCCCTTTCTCCCTCCCTCTCTCTTTACCTTCCTTCCTTCCTTCCTTCCTTCCTCCTCTTTCTTCTTTAAGAATCTCTCTACATTTCCAAATGGAACAATTTTCAGCTATCTGGAGAAAAGAAAAACCCTCATTTCATTTTTGCATGTTTCTTATATTGCCTTTAATTTCCAAAATAATAATAATAATAATAATAACACCATAGATTTGCTAAAGTTTACCACTTAATTATGCTTCTTTTCCCGGGAAATCTGCCTCCTTTTACTTGTTGTGATGGCAAAGATTTATGAAAGAAGGAAAAGGATTTTAAACTTTTGGTCTACAGTAAGAAAGTTGGTCAAAGAGCAAATTTCCAGCTATGGCAAACAGTAATTCCAAACCCATGATCATTTGTCAGTTCACGAAGCATTTCCTGGAATAACAAGGCATTTACAGAGTGTTCTTTAAATAACCCCGGAATGAATAAGAGGATGCATATGACTGTTAACGGTTAGTAATAAAGCTGAAACTTAAAAACATACAAAATGTGCTATCTTAGTTAATGCTAATGTTTGGAAGAATACAATGTTCTATGGATTTTGCAGCTGTGCTTCCACTGTGATTCGAGAGTAACATATTTATCTGAGAGAGAAAAAAATAGCCAGGAATTGAAGTCAACCTCAGTGAATGGAAAGAGGGGAAAAAATAAATTATAAGGTAAAAATCCTGTACAGTCTTTGGCTTCCCTGGTGTACAATTTCAACCTACACTTACTAGCGCCAGCTAATAAGTTTATATGTTTTAGCCTCCACCTGGAAGCTAAAACATATGAAGAACGGTTAGTTGTTCTGGAAGTCCACAACTCTTAAAAGTTGCCAAAGTCAGACATCCCTGTTTTAGAGAGAAAATTTGGTTTTTCTTCCAGTAGTTACATGGCTAGCCTTCACATACAGCCAGTGGTGGGATTCAAACAGGTGAACAACCGGTTCTCTGCGTGGATGCCACTTCCGGAAGTCCATTCTGGGCCTGGGCAACGAAAAAATTAGCTACCGGTTCTGCCGAAGTGGTGCGAACCGGCTGAACCCCACCGCTGCATACAGCTGTGGAAGAGACAGTTAGTTCTCTGTAGCAAATTAATCAACAGCTGTACAGAAGCCGTGTTTGTAGAGAGGTTGCCTCAGGGAAGGTTTAATACCACACAAGCACCCTAACCCAGCTAACCGATGGAATCAAATAACCTTAAGGCAATTACTTTCAATTGTAGTTAATTGATTTCTCAGTCTTCTATCACAGACCTGGGTTTGCTCCATGAAAACAGGTTTTCTCTAGGCATTCCATCTTTATGGCCAATTCTTGCTTTATATGGATCTCAAGTGGAAGGTGATACAATAAAGGAAATTGAACGGCCTGTTAAATGTGGTCGGCAGGCATTCGGCAAGGTAAGCATTTTTTTTTTTTTTTTAAATGTCTAGGAAATATTTTATTTTATACATCTTGCCTTCTTTCTTTACAAAGAGATTTTCAAGAGCAGCTGGAAGAGAAAAGTTTTCGATCAGTGTGTGCTACCGGCTCTAACATATGCCGGTGAAACATGGACATAACCTCACAATTGATACAAAAGAAAATGAATATATAAAATGTCTTATAGATGCCACTTGTCACCAGCAGGATTGGCAAAAAATGTTTAAAAACATGTCAGATAGATGTTGGAAATGTAAACATAAGTCAGGTACTTATTATCATGTATGGTGGACATGTGTACTGGGAAAAAAATACATACTTGGCTAGAAAAGATGTTGGGAAAACATGTAGATTTTAAACCTGATTTTTTTTTTAATTAGGGATTATGCCAGAAAAAAATGATAAACAAAGTATATATTTGATTTTGCATGTGATAACAGCGGCAAGAATCATATTTGCACAATACTGGAAAAAGGAAGAATTATCGTCAGAGGAAGAAATAATTAAAAAAATATTAGAATGTGCAGAAATGGACAGACTTACTATGAGGTTGAAAGAAAAAGAAGAAACAGAATACTATCAGACTTGGGACTTGTTTTATCAATGGCTGGAGAAAAGAATAAAGGATTAGGAATTAAGTTTGTATTAGCGAATGATAAACTCAGGCGACACATTGTTGAATAAGTACTATTGAATTGTATGGAAAAAATTAATA